>JAWDGP010000147.1:0-48455 GCA_033675545.1 Elysia crispata | reverse complement strand
GGAACACAGCTAGTACTTGTTTCGCAAGAAGCAACCAAACTGGTTTGGCCTAGGTACTGTTGTGCCCTTGTTCCACAGTATCGTGAAGACATAATGTCATATCACGGCCTAGTACTGTAGTACCGAAGTACCTTAGTGGCGTAGTATCGTAGTGCCGTTGTGACGTGGAAAGATAGTAGCGAAATCCGGTAGTACCGTAGTGCCATAGTACCGTAGTACCTTAGTGGCGAAGTACCATATTGGCGTAGTGCCTTAGTGGCAAAGTACCATAGTACCCTGGTACCGTAGTACCCTCGTAACATACTTAGTAGCGTAGTACCATAGTACCGTAGTACCTTAGTAGCGTAGTACCGTAGTACCTTAGTACCGTAATAGCGTAATAGCGCAGCACAGAAGCACAGGAATGCCGTAACACCGTGTACCGTGGTGGCCGAGAGAGCCTCGGAAATTACTTGCTGAGGCTGATGGACAGTCTGTGCTGGAGGTTCCTGTGCATGTCGGGGATTCTCAGGGTTCGGAGCTTGTGGACCAGCAGCTCCTGGGCAACCCTGTTGGCTTTAGGAGGGGAGGAGAGGGTGAGAGGGACAGGGGATTAAAGGTTAGCAGAGATAGCCATACAGGTAAGGGAGTGCTTAAACAGGGTAAAATCAGAAATAAAATAAAAAGAAAAAAAGTTTTAAATTGTAAAATATAACACACATTAATTTAAAAAGCAATATGTCTCTCTTATAGTGTCCATTTCATAGATAACAAAATCATAGAAAAATAAATTAAGTAGTCGCATTGATCAATGGTCAGTTTAAAGTTCTATAGACGATTATAGATCTCGTAACATACACCAGTGGGCTTGAATGTAATGGCTAAGCATAAGAAACAAAAGAAAGTTTTCTTCGAGAGAATTTCTGCTGCTTTCACGATTCTAAGCCGTTATTATATTCCTAGATAGCTCAGGAGGTAGAGAGTACGACTGGCAATACTCAGGTTAGACGTTCGAATCCTAGTCTGGCCTGTGCGGTATCGTCGAAGTCGTTTCTGATCTAATCAGCCTTATCGAGCGCTTGATTCACATGTCAGGATTTCTGTGACGGTAAAGACTGTTTTGACGACAATAAAGACGCTGAAATGAAGGCTAAGTGAGAGCCCAGACACACTACAAATTTCAAATGTGGAACTTGAGAATTCAAAATCTTACAATGGCGATATCACATTCAGACAAGACTATGGAAGATTAAAAAAAAAGAAATGATGAATCTGAGTACATTAGTCGATCCCTTTCTTGGTGACCCTGATTTTGAAACCTGGGTTTTTGGAGGCACACACCTCTGCACCGACCAAGAGAAAGATAACAGCAAACCGAAGCATCATCTTCTCTGTGACACCGCTAGCTTGTGGAATACAGAAAATTATTGGTTTATATTTCTTTATGGAGACAATATAAACATCAAACTGCATGAATATACATACCCAGACCAAGAGATAAAAAGGAAAATAAAAAGTTGGATAGGCGGACTGATAGAAAGATGGATAGACAAACACACTAAAACATAGATAATAAATAATATGTTTGGCACAGGTTACAAATAAAACTGAACGCAGTTAGGAAAAT
The DNA here is from genome assembly GCA_033675545.1 of Elysia crispata. NCBI lineage: Eukaryota > Metazoa > Mollusca > Gastropoda > Plakobranchidae > Elysia > Elysia crispata. Next base: position 46,849 of record JAWDGP010000147.1, on the reverse strand, counting down.
TGAGAGCTAATTGCAGTCAACATGAAATGCAATGCAAAGTATCCAGACCTCCAATCTAATCTCATGTGTTTGTCAAAGCTAGTCTTGTAACTGTTGTGATATACTACTGTACAGACGCCGACTTCCCCTGAGTGGATGACGGAGCAGATTTGGAAGGAAAATATCGAACGAAATCCTAGGCGTATCTTTTATAGATTTCTGCTAACGAGTTATCAACAAAAATGGTGAGCTTTGCTAATGATTGTTTGGGAACAGATATTATTGAAAGTATCCTTAGAATAACGAACTGTTTCCTCCTACAATTAAAGGAAAATAATAATTATCTGGTTTCTCGCCAAACTAATAGCTACAATGTTTGCCCGTGGACTCAAATAAAGGAAGAAAACTTGGCCTAAACCAGGATGTCATGAAACTCTAAATGTCACCACGGCCGTTCTGATAGTCAGAACAATAAGATTCATTCATATCTTTATTTGTAAAAGAGATGTTAACATCTCACACGCGCTTCTAACATCCTTAGATTTAAATCAATATAGTAACCACTCACTAGTCTTGTTGCGTAAATACAATTATAGCGGGGCGAGCTTTTGGCATGTTTCTTGCAATTCGCATTTTGTTCTGTATTACCTGTCATGTCACGTTCTATTACTCGGGGAGGTCTCTCTTATGAGGAAAAGTAACATGGATATGCGTAAACTTCCAATCCACCATTTCTTGTATTGCCACCCTAAACCCAAATTTTAATTCTGCTTGAAATAATTCCATTCCAAATTTTATTCACTCGGTGATTTTTAGATGGATCTGATTTAAGATAATTTTTTTTTTTTTTTTTTTGGGGGGGGGGGGGGGGGGGCAAAAGGAGTTTAAAAAAAAATTTAACCGCATTGTGATTTTACAAAATGTGGAACTGAATTAGAAAAATTAAAACAAAAAATTACTCTTACAAACCTTTCCGAAGAATAAAAATATGAGACAGGGGAAACCAAGGAGTTTTACCTTCAACATATATTGACGGAAGAGGTTGATTCACGCTCCAAATAAGAAGAAAGAGGAGAAAAAGTAAGGCAGAGGTCTGTTTCACAGGAGCGGGGGTTGGGGATGGGGAGAGAACAGATTCTCATTTAGGAATGAAAACAGACTCCATATTTTAGAGAAAAAAAATAATTCCGTTGGAACGAAAAAAAAATAGACAGGCGTTTAAAACATTTAAAATGTAGTATGGTTTAGTCAGGAAATACAGTTTTGTTAACAAAAGAAAACATGGCCTGTTCTAGAGAAAAATACAAAAAAAAAGTTTTTTTAAGGCAGGAAAATACATCCTGATAAAAGTTCAAAGAGTAATCTAGAATCTGTTTAGAGAGCTAAACAAAGTTTGATTAGGACCGCCCCCCCCCCACCCCCACCCCCCCCCAAAAAAAAAAAAAAAAAAAAAAAAAAACCCGATTCACAGGGGAGAAAACCCGAGGGTAGTGTTTTTAAAAAGTAAAGCTCACTCGGCTAGCCGATCGATTTGATGCGCTTTTGTTTGTCTATGAAGCTGTAACAAAGTCTCCAGGGGCTGAAATTCTGTGAGAACAATAACATTTTCTGAACGCATGTTTCTCATGTTATCACCTGTGATTCAAGCATAACAAAGTCTCCAGGGGCTAAAATTCTGTGAGAACAATAACATTTTCTGAACGCATGTTTCTCATGTTATCACCTGTGATTCAAGCATAACAAAGTCTACAAGGGCTGGAATTCTGAGAGTACAATAACATTTTCTGAACGCATGTTTCTCATGTTATCACCTGTGATTCAAGCATAACAAAGTCTACAAGGGCTGGAATTCTGAGAGAACAATAACATTTTCTGAACGCATGTTTCTCATGTTATCACCTGTGATTCAAGCATAAAAAGTCTCCAAGGGCTAAAATTCTGTCGGAACAATTTTCTGAACACATGTTTCTCACATTATCATCTGTGATTCAAGCATAACAAAGTCGCAAAGGGCTGAAATTCTGTGGGAACTAATATTTTCTGAGCACATGCTTTTGACATTATCACCTGTGATTCAAGCATAACAAAGTCTCCAAGGGCTAAAATTCTGTGGGAACAGTAATAATATTTTCTGAACACATGTTTCTCACATTATCACCTGTGATTCAAGCATAACAAAGTCTCCAAGGGCTGGAATTCTGTGGGAACAATTTTCTGAGCACATGTTTCTCATGTTATCACCTGTGGTTCAAGCATAACAAAGTCTCCAAGGGCTAAAATTCTGGGGGAACTATTTTCTGAACGCATGTTTCTCATGTTATCATCCGTGATTCAAGCATAAGAAAGTCTTCAGGGTCTAAAATTCTGTGGGAACAATTATCTGAACTTAATTTTCTCTTGTTATCACCTGTGACTCAAGCATAACGAAGTCACCAGGGGCTGGAATTCTGTGCGAACAATTATCTGAACTCAATTTTCTCTTGTTATCACATGTGATTCAAGCATAACGAAGCTTAATTAGGTTTTCCGCTCATGAACTTTTTTTTAACCAATTTATTATTAGAACACCAACTTAAAATTTTTATGAAGTTAATTAATGCAATTAAATAGCTGATTTTGTCTTGTAGGGTAAGAATCGGAAACAAAATCAAATTGAAAATTGAAATGAAGCTCAAAATTACTGGCACTAGGAAAAGTGGAATTCTGATTCCAGATTTTGGAGCTTTTAAACCATATCTTATTTTAACTTCCAAGACACACGCACATAAACACAGACAATAAACTAACAAAGAAAGGAGCAAGAGCAGGACTGGTTTTATTGTGCGTTGGGCTAAGTCAGTTGGACAAAAAGTTCGCAGCATTCAGTCCTAGAGTAACGATAAAGACAACACGTCAAAGTGGCCTAGTGAGGTTTTTTCCCATAAAATTTTAGATCTGTTCATAATTCATCACATAGAGTGTTTATTGCTTTTCCAGATATACATGTCCTTGAAGATTCGTTGTTAAAAGTCACTATCCTTGATGATGTAATTGTTTGAATAGAATTAATTAAAAACAAAGGAGGGAAAATGATCTACATTTGACTTTCCTGGTCTAAGAATTCTAACAGTTCAAATAAATTACCGTTATTAAACATCACCTTACATGTAAAAACAACTAATAGTGATTTAACTTAAACAAAACCCAGTTGCGTCCACTTTTGCCAAGAAATGCAGTAAATATTGATGTAGGCGCACGTGAAATCCTTTCTTATGGTTCCAGGTAAAAATAATTAGATGAGCACATTTTAAGATTTCACAAAAATCCTGGGCATTTTGCATTTTATTTGAAGGTTCTGTCTTGTTTAGATCAAAAGTTATGGAGTTTTATAGTCACCCAGTTGAGAAAGTGTTTGTTGTGGAAATGGCTTTTTAAGTTTTTTTTTCATTGAAACTGTTAACGCCACATATCAGAGCTGAAGTGGTTTCACAAAATCATTTAATTCAATAGGTTAGATGTTTCAGAAGCATATAAAACTAAGCGGAATGAAAAAGATAAATGAATCGAGTTTCTAAAGAAATTAAACTTCCATTTTTGAACTTGGAATTGAAAATCTACTTAACATAGATCTAGCGACATCCGAAGGGTTTTTTTCCGTGCGCCTTCACATTATTTTATTTGTATAATTATCAATCTAGAGCTTTTTTATTTAGGTAAATTTTAAGAAAATAGTTATATGATTGTAAATCGTAGAACATGTTGTGGGTAGGTCTGTGGTATAATCTTGGTCCATCATACGGAGGTGACTAGCTTACGCGATCTGTTGATACGTTTAAAAAACAACTTGTTTAGCGAGATATTTGAAACAATGGAGAAAAGAATTAGCCACTAGACATTACTTGAAATTTTAAAGTATTAGTATAGCAATCAATGCGGCGAATATTTTGGTTTTTCATGTGCTCAACAGTTCGCTAATTTATCAGAGAATCTTATACTATACTGAGTCATGTTAAAAAGACAAAACTTCTCTTTTTTTGTTACTTGAAGAAAGGAAGATAGTTTCTAAACAAAGAAGATGAATCAAAGATATGAAAACCAATCGTCGTGTACAACTCACCGTGACAGAGTAGAGAGTTACCAGTTTACAGCCATGTCAGTGCCGATCATCAGATAGCCCTGGAACAGAGGGTGGATTCAGTGAAACTTAACATGGAAAAAGATAAGTACAAGTTACTAGCTTCAGATCGGGTGGATTCAGTGAGACTTAACACAGGAAAAGAAACTACAGGTTACTAGCTTCAGACAGGGTGGATTCTGTCAAACTCAACACAGGAAAAGATAACTACAGGTTACTAGCTTCAGATTGGATGAATTCTGTCAAACTCAACACAGGAAAAGACAACTACAGGTTACTAGCTTCAGATAGGGTGGATTCTGTCAAACTCAATACAGGAAAAGATAGCTACAGGTTACTAGCTTCAGATTGGGTGGATTCAGTAAGACGTAACACAGGAAAAGACAACTACAGGTTACTAGCTTCAGATAGGGTGGATTCAGTGAGACTTAACACAGGAAAGAATAACTACAGGTTACTAGCTTCAGATCGGTTGGATTCAGTGAGACTTAACACAGGAAAAGACAACTACAGGTTACTAGCTTCAGATAGGGTGGATTCAGTCAAACGTAACACAGGAAAAGACAAATACAGGTTACTAGCTTCAGATAGGGTGGATTCAGTAAGACGTTATACAGGAGAAGACAACTATAGGTTACTAGCTTCAGATAGGGTGGATTCAGTGAGACTTAACACAGGAAAGAATAACTACAGGTTACTAGCTTCAGATAGGGTAGATTCAGTGAGACTAAACACAGGAAAAGACAACTACAGGTTGCTAGCTTCAGATAGGGTGGATTCTGTCTAACTTAATACAGAAAAAGAAACTACAGGTTACTAGCTTCAGACAGGGTGGATTCTGTCAAACTCAACACAGGAAAAGATAACTACAGGTTACTAGCTTCAGATTGGGTGGATTATGTCAAACTCAACACAGGAAAAGACAACTACAGGTTACTAGCTTCAGATAGGGTGGATTCTGTCAGACTTAACACAGGAATAGAGATTTCAATAATCAACCTTCAAGTGGATGACATAATTATGTAGCGTAGGGGTTTAGCTCCAGCTCATAGTTCTTACTTACAATTATTCCTGTGGTCTACCCCTCTAAATAAACATATTCTCAAATTTCTTCTGCCTGTCTGTCTGTCTCTTTGTTCTTGTAGGTCTGTTTGTCTATCTGTCTATCTTTCTATCTAGCTTTCTGTCTGTGTCTCTGCATGCTTGAATCTGTCTGTCTGTCTCTATCTCTGTTTGTCTGTCTATTTGCCTGTTTCTATCTGTCTGCTTGTCTGTCTGACTGTTTGCTTGTCTGTCTGTCTGTCTGTCTCTGCCTGTCTGGCTACGTCTCTGCGTATCTGTCTCTATATCTGTCCGTCTGTCTGCCAATCTGACTGTCTGTCTGTCTTTGTTTGTCTTTCTCACGATGTAATATATTTGAAATTAGAACAGTAGCCGTGTAGAGGCCAAGCTCACCTGTTTTATGCTGAGTCTGGTGTTTCGGAGACTGAAGCCGTCAGCTGAGGGCAGCTGAACACCTTGAGCTGCCAGAACTGGAAGAGTCGTAGAAAAAAGAGCCGATTATAGAACCGAGTTAAATATAAAGAAACAGTGAAAACAACACAGAGAATCAACCCGCCACGGGCGGCCAGAACTGGAAGAGTCGTAGAAAATAGAGCCGATTATAGAACCGAGTTAAATATAAAGAAACAGTGAAAACAACACAGAGAATCAACCCGCCACGGGCGGCCAGAACTGGAAGAGTCGTAGAAAATAGAGCCGATTATAGAACGAGTTAAATATAACGAAACAGTGAAAACAACACAGAGAATCAACCCGCCACGGGCGGCCAGAACTGGAAGAGTCGTAGAAAATAGAACCGATTATAGAACGATTTATATATGAGGAAACAGTGAAAACAACACAGAAAATCAACCCTCCACGGGCGGCCAGAACTGGAAGAGTCGTAGAAAATAGAGCCGAGTTAAATATAAGGAAACAGTGAAAACATCACAGAGAATCAACCCACCACGGGTGGCCAGAATTGCCAATCTGTTTGTATGTACATGTGCATCATAATGAGCTTAAAAGATCTAAATAAATTGAGCTTTTATAACACAAGCGAACTTTTCCTATTTGCAACAATCCCCTCCCCCTTTTTCAGATAATTTCTTTTCTTAGCCTTAATAGTATCAACAATCTTTTCCAAACTTGTGAAACGCTTAAGGTATCTCTTCATTCTTTTTGTCATTCTTAGTTGATCACTAGACATAATATGAATAAAATCTCAACATGTGTCATGTCAAAGGAACACTAAGCTTGTAACGTAATGATGAAATCATTCATCTATAATATCTTGAATACTCTTTGCCAAATTTGACATTAATTGAATATCTACTTATATCATACAATGAGTAATAATTTTCTTATGCATCGTCATATAGTACTAATAACGTCTTCTTTTATTTTTATTACAACACCTTGAAGAGTCGTTCAATTTCAACGATATCTTGTATTTCTTGTAATGAACAATCACAATGCTCAACCTCTCAATATATAATGCATTTTCATCTTATGTGTTTTAAATTTTTCATTCTGGATAAATCGTTATTTACTATCGTCATGTAGTGCCCTTATTTGAAATCTGAGTATATTTGTAACATGTATCGATGCTGACAATTAGACACATTCTCATTACTTTGCATTTCATCTACTCTACTTATATCTTTTATTATTATTATTATTATTATTATTATTATTATTATTATTATTATTATTATTATTATTATTATTATTATTATTATTATTATTATTATTATTATTATTATTATTATTATTATTATTATTATTATTATTATTATTATTATTATTATTATTATTATTATTATTATTATTATTATTATTATTATTATTATTATTATTATTGTTGTTGTTGTTGTTGTTGTTATTCTTATTATTGTTATTATTATTAATACAGAGTTTTAGCAATATAATGGTTGCATTTTTTAAAAAAAATAGATATCTATTTTATTTTGCTGAGATTTATTAAACATACTTTAGATCTACCAATATACTTGTCAGTGAGCATTTAACTCTTTTCAATGATATCAATGATAACTCTCATTTAACTTTCTTACCCTCTTTGCCCTATATTTTGGATTCTTGTTATTGAATATTCATAGAATCTCTGCCGATACGAAGGGTTATATTCATTGAACAATCAACTCCCCATTTAACCGTCGTTGTCTCTTGGCAGAATGTCAAGGACATCTATTTTCGAATAGTTATCCCCTTCGAACTTACCATTGACCTTGGGGATCACTGCAATCCCGACCAGTCTGGTCAATATTGTGTCCAGCACAGGCGGCTGTCAGATGAAATGTGAGCAAGTGACATAATTAGAAATCCAGAAGAAACCGTAGATATTACATTTTGTAGTGTCCAGAAATATAAAATATCAACCAGATTCGGTAGCTGTAGTTTCAAAGAGTCATGAAATTACAGTTCTCTCTTGGAGTAGAGTTATTGTGTAATCAAATTATTTAGTGATGTCATCACACCCTGAAACTGTTGAAATTTACTGGTCTTTTGATGGGTCACGAGTCACTAATGAATATACATCTCCAACTCAACCACTAATGAACATACATCTATAACTCAACCAGTTATAAACATGTATTTACAACTCAACCACTATGAACATATATTTATAACTCAACCACTCATGAACATATATTTACAACTCAACCACTCATGAACATATATTTACAACTCAACCAGTCATAAACATATATTTATAACTCAACCAGTCATAAATATATATTTACAACTCAACCACTCATGAACATACATCTATAACTCAACCAGTCATAAATATATATTTACAACTCAACCACTCATGAACATACATCTATAACTCAACCAGTCATAAACATACATCTATAACTCAACCAGTCATAAATATATATTTACAACTCAACTACTCATGAACATACATCTATAACTCAACCAGTAATAAAGATACATCTACAAATCAACCACTCATGAACATTCATCCACAACTCATTCACTTATGAACATACATCTACAAATCAACCACTCATGAACGTTCATCTACAACTCATTCACTTATGAACATACATCTACAAATCAACCACTCATGAACGTTCATCTACAACTCATTCACTTATGAACATACATCTACAACTCAGTCAAGTACAGATGGCGTCCAGTGAGGCAATAATGTAAAAAAATCGATAATAATAATTGGTTAGTTCTGTAAAATCCAAATCTTTTTACACATCCTTTTAAACGTACTCGCCACAAGGGAAGTACATCTTCAGACACTTTTTTCAGTATTCATAGCTCTCTGGGTTTAAAAGAATTTTTACATAAATTAGGAAATGTCAGAATGATCTGCTTTCTCAAATTGTGATAATTATACGTTAAATTTCAATGGGCCTTATCTCATAATGATTGTTTTATTTCACAAGGAAAAATTTTCATTCTACATGTATCTAGCCGTTATATTACGTTAGAGTAACCTATTTTGTGGAAAATTCCTTTTCTTACAGTCTTCAGTATTCCACCATTAGCAAGCCTCACGTCAGAGAGTTCCAAGCTGAAAGTATAATAGAACATTGAGAATCTAGAGTAAGGTAGAAAAATCGGATTAAAAGAAAAAAAAACAACTAAAAATCATTAATTATTTTTCTCTGTATATACACACGTAATATAAAAAATATTATTTTCCTACCATTTTGATTTTTTTCGCTTCCAACCTACCAGACGGGATCTCAGGTTAGATATACATAAAGTCCCGAGATCCCATTGCTGTGGGCGGTCTATATCAAACAACAAAAGAACAAATAGGAATATATAAAACATTGTCTCTGAAAGCTATAACCTTGATCTTGTTCCAAAAAATGCTGAGTATTTACCTGTGCCGAGTGATTCTGCCCCCTAGAATGCTACCTCTCACGTTAGGTTCAAAAGTCAAGGACACACTCTGAAAAAGGAAATCAATCCCCTATCAGTATCTTATATACTAATATTGTAATCTCAATAGTGCATCTTCAAAAAAAAAAAACCCACAAAAAATAAATTCGTCAAGACTTTCTAAATATAACCCAAATGAGGCACCAGAACGTTGTACTTGATCATTTTATGTCCATGGTCAAACAAGTTACACAATGGCGACTATACGATATGTAATACGCTTAAAATAAAACCAAAGAATAACAGTTACTATTAGCATGGCCATGAACAACAAAAATCTCTGAAATTGTCCATGAAAATCGATTTAAAACCAACAGGCGGTCATTTGCTTTCAGCTTAGTTAGAAACCTGCTAATCGTTATAAACATCTAAGACCGTCACTTTTATGTGCTAAAAGCATGAACTTGTAACGGAATTTACATCAATATGATACAAATGGTCCTTTTCACATTTTGCTTGAATGAAGATTATCTGTTAACATTCTGTGTAGCCTCGTCATCTGGAGACGTCTTATGCGCCACATCATCTTAGGGAATTTTCATTGGTCACATTACCTACATTACCAGCTAACACTATGTCAGTCAATATTTTCTGTTAACATCCAGAGTAGACATTTTATCATTTATCTGATGACATCTTGTCCGTTCACATCATTTATTACATCTTGTTTGAAAACATTATAGTTTAACATCCTCGGTCGCCATTTCCTCTAAAGTTATGTTGTCCATCTACAAAATTAATGACATCTTGTCTGGCTATATAATCTGTTGATATCTTGTCAGGCCACACAATCTGTTGATAGATATCTGTTGACCACACAGGCATATCTTGTCTGATATCTTGTCACATCTGTTGATATCTGCCTCTAATCTGGCCTGGCCATACACAAAATCTGTTGCACATCTGTTGATATCTTGATCTGTTGATATCTTGTCAGGCCACATAAAATCTGTTGATATCTTGAATCTGTTGCCACAATATCTTGATCTGTTGATATCTTGTCACACAATCTGTTGATATCTTGTCAGGCCACATCTGTTGATATCTTGTCACCACAAAATCTGTTGATATCTTGTCACAATCTGTTGATATCTGAATCTTGTCTGGCCACTGTTGATATCTTGTCTGGCCATCTGTTGATATCTTGTCAGGCCACATCTGTTGATATCTTGTCAGGCCACAATCTGTTGATATCATGTCTGGCCACACAATCTGTTGATATCTTGTCTGGCCACACAATCTGTTGATATCTTGTCAGGCCACACAATCTGTTGATATCTTGTCTGGCCACACAATCTGTTGATATCTTGTCTGGCCACAAAATCTGTTGATATCTTGTCTGGCCACACAATCTGTTGATATCTTGTCAGGCCACACAATCTGTTGATATCTTGTCTGACCACACAATCTGTTGATATCTTCTCTGGCTACACAAACACAATTTGTTGATATCTTGCCTGGCCATGTAATCTGTTGATATCTTGTCTGGCCACACAATCTGTTGATATCTTGTCTGGCCACACAATCTGTTGATATCTTGTCTGGCCACACAATCTGTTGATATCTTCTCTGGCTACACAAACACAATTTGTTGATATTTTGCCTGGCCATATAATCTGTTGATATCTGCCTGGCCACATAATCTGTTGATATCTTGTCTGACCACATAATATGTTGACATCTTGTCTGGCCACACAATCTGTTGACATCTTGTCTGGTCACAAAATCTGTTGATATCTTGTCAGGGCTCATAATCTGTTGATAGTTTGCCTGGCCACAGAATCTGTTGACATCTTGTCTGGCCACAAAATCTGTTGATATCTGCGTGGCTTATGTGAATCACATCACGTTTAGGCTAACAATAGAACAGAGATTCTAACACCTAGAGACAGGGAAGGTGAATGACATTCTCACAACAATTTTTTTCAGAAAAGCACGCGCATCAAATATCAACTTACCACATTCAGGGTGGCAAGGTCAGACAGGCGGTTGCTAGGAGACCGTACTCTGAGGTCAACCGCCGCACTGATGTCGATAGTCAACCTGTTGGTGGTCAGCGTGGCAGTGGGCAAGGCGGCACACTCCAGACCAACGTCCACAGAGGACCCTGAGTACTTATTTGCGTCCTGAGAGGGAGAGTGAAGCGAAAACTTTTCAATTCCCAAGTTTTAACCTCTGTGCTGTGACAATAGATAACATCGTCACATGGCGAGTTTTCATGGAATGCCATACACTGGTTAATATGAAATAAACTCAACTACATAATATTATTTCTTTATCTTTGTTATCTCCACATATTTTACATTTCATATGGCTCATGCAGCAATTGCTTATTTTCACTGAATTTTTGTTGTTGATTTTGTTTTTTTTTTTGTTCGTTATAAATGTTGCTTTCTCTTTTCTTTGCCTGTCTCATTGTCTGTCCGTCTCTGTTTCTTTATCTCTCTCTCTCTCTCTCTCTCTCTCTCTCTCTCTCTCTCTCTCTCTCTCTCTCTCTCTCTCTCTCTCTCTTGCTGTCTGTCTCTATGCTAGTTCTACCCTGTGAATATATATATATATATATATATATATATATATATATATATATATATATATATCTAACTACCTATCTTTATATCTGTCTATTTCCACCAAACACTACAAAAATCGAATCTCCTAAAAGAATAAAATGAGGCTATACCTGTGTGAAGGCTGCTCCAATACAGTTTTGCCCGCAAATCATATCCACGGAAGGTTGGTCGCCAGGCGGCAGCTGAGCAGCAGAGTGACATACACAACCAGTTCAATAAACAAAACAGCCTTGTTAGCACCGAAATGACAACTTTACTCTTCAAATTGTTTTTGCCTGTATTCTCTTTTTATTTATGTTTTTCATATCTTCTACTTTTCATTCATTTTCTTTACACGAAAAACAACAGTAACAATGTCACCACGACAGAAACAACGTACCCTATAAATGCAAAAGTAACGAAAACAGTAACAGCAAGAACAACAGAAATAACAACGACAACGAAACCGTAACAAAGAACAAGAAGGTTGTTTATCTTGTGATCGCTTAATATAACATTCTAGTGAAGAAAACAACATCTACAGACAAGAGCCATGAGAGGTCCTCTGTATTCAGGTTTGATGTCCCAAAAGGTTGAGGAAGTTTTTAAGATCACTAAATACACATTGAAATTTTTCTTTTTTTATTTTATTTTTCATCCAGCTGAAAAAAGAGAATCCAAGGGTTTTGTTCTTGAAACGGACTGTAATAGTTCTAATTAACTGTTTAATGCGTTGGCATATATGTGTTTGAGTATCGCGTTGTATTTTCCACATTGCCATTAAAGCTTACTGTCGGTGTATTTTTATGCGTGTGTGATACTTGTGTAATTTTTTTGTACCGTGATGTTTCAGTTGACCGTTTTATGAAAATATACGCTTGTATTTATTTTTTATAAATTTATATCTCAGGTAGACTTTTGTATTTGAATGTGCAAGTATGATACTTACCATTAATTATTTAACTGATATTTAAAACGTTTTTTTTTGGTATGTTAGTGTGATAGTATAGTACTCACCATAGGTTTTATAACCTGATATTTCAGCTATTGTCTGTATGACAGTGTGTTAGTGTGATACTCACCAAAGGTTTTATAACCTGATATTTCAGCTATTGTCTGTATTACAGTGTGCTAGTATGATACTCACCATAGGTTTTGTAACCTGATATTTCAGCTATTGTCTGTATGACAGTGTGTTAGTGTGATACTCACCATAGGTTTTGTAACCTGATATTTCAGCTATTGTCTGTATGACAGTGTGTTAGTGTGATACTCACCAAAGGTTTTGTAATCTGATATTTGAGGAGGCCACTTGTATATGCCTGGTACAGTAAGGTGTTAAAGCTGTACTGAGTTATCCAGAAGTACACCATGCGAGTGCTGTCTGATGCTGGGATGGTCTGAGGGCTGAAAGGAGGCTCTCTCTTTCCAGACTTGGAATATACGGTGCCCTATGGGAATTATTGATAATAATAGTCGCAAGCGAGGAAAACGTCGCATTAAAAATAGAGTTTAAGCACAAACGATTGTGTCCCCCTGAATATTTCCAACGAACAAAAAGAAACGATTGTTTTCTTTACGTTTTATTGGGATGTTTGATAATGTTTTAATTGATAACTTCTTCCATTCTTTGATGGACTATCCCGCCAAACTTTTTGCTGCCTAAATCAGAAATAAAGAATGATTTTATAATTTTCTGTATTCAAAATAACTGGTTTAGGAAAGAACAGCAACTTTAGCAATCAAAAGTCACGTATAATGCGTTGAAATATGTAGCAACGAGTTTGTGTTGGACAATTTTGTTTCCCAAACTAAAGGACTTGCTACAAAGATGTAAATAACTATCTATAAATGCCATTTGATATCTGGTCCAACTCTTTAGTTAATTTGTAAGAAATGAAAGACCGATATAACTGTTTAGCTAATGTAGATACCAGTTTATCTTCTCAAGTATTTTTAAGGGTTACAGTTTACAGGCGTAACTCTTCAATTCATCTTATGTTTTGAGTCGCCAGTGCAAACGTTCTTTAAATATGTCAGCGTAGCTGTTCAATTTACAGAATTAGATTAAAAAGAGCTGTTAGAGTTACTCTTCTGTTAACAATATTAGGCACGGTTTGATAGATCAAATTGTCAGTTACCTATATTATATCTTTCTAGTATTTTAAGATTTACTTGTTTTGACATATAAATCATAACTTATTTGATGTTGGTTGTTTACAAACCTATACATTAGATTAAAAAAAAGGGATTGAATCAAAAATAGGAAAAAAAAACCAACAAAACCATAAAGAGTTAGACATTGATTTTCCCAAAACATGCATAACAAAACCAAACCGTGTTGCAGATTTCCAAGTAGCTGGATGTTACTCTAGGCGGAGCAATCATCTTGTAAGAAATGTAGAAATATCTGCCCAAATCAGATGTCACTGAAGAAAAAAAAAACATCGAAGTCATACAAAATTTATGAAAGTGAACTTAATTTTGATGAAATTTATGATTTTATCATTATCGAGTACGTGTTCTTTTATACTTTAATGATCACAATAGCTAAAGAGCCAACAAAATGGAATTTTTATAGCGATATATCCTAATCAAGCAAACTACAGATGCTTGCCACTTCTATAGTCATACAAACTTCTCGAAGTTGAGTTGTCTGATCTGTGAATATATAAACGTTGTAAATTATCATAAATTAATTTCAACTTTGATTCCTGCCGCGATTAGGTGACTTAATCTCCTTGATCTAAAGATCTGAGAGACCAGCAGTCTTTATTGATATCCTTTCAGTAAGGCAGTAGGAAAGAGCTGAAGCTTTCTTTTATGCCTAATTTTGCAGTTTTCCATTGCAAAGCTAAAGGAATCTTTCCTCTGAGCATCACTGATACAAGTAAAGATTTATATACATATATATACATATAAATAAACTTTATCAAAATCTTCCCCAAAACGAGTAAATTAATCAAACTGCTCACTTTTCATACTAGCGAGGGCTGTCTTCGCTTTTTCGTCCACTATCCTCTGAACCTGACGACAATTCTGAAAAAAAAATCAAGATAGAAGTAAATTCTTCTCAGCTAATTAAGAGTTTAGTCGTGGCAAACATTGTCAAGCGGCATTTAAAAGAACTTTAGGCCTTATTAAACGCATGTGACTTATCCGGAAACTAAAACATAGTTTTTTGTATCGAGAATATCGAAGGCGATAATATTTCCATACAGAGTCAGGTTTAACACTGTTGCTCAAGACAAAGAAAAGCTTTGGCAGCAAAAGTTAAAAGCAAACAGTGAAAGTTCAAAGTTCTCATTTTCTTGTCTTTTCGTCAATTAACTTTCAATGAGACAGGAGATACGAAGCGCATTGGATTCTTTAAGACAAAAAGTATTATGCGATCATGCATCATGCATCATGCCGCTTCTTAAAATAATACTCTCGCAACCGTCATATCAAAATGGAGTTGACGTTGATACACCAGGGAAATCCATATCTCATTAGGTCTTCACACAAGGGAAAGATCTGAACTCGACCTTGACCTTCGCAAAAATTACTTGATTGTACCTATCCACTAGTGGAAAAAAAGGAATGTTCGTGTTTTCCACTAGAGTGCGAAGCTTTAGTGCTGAATAAATAATCATACATCTGTACCCAGATAGGCCTACATAGTTTGAAAGTTAATTTTGTAATCAATAATTTATACACGCCTCGGCACAAGGCGCAGTTGCAAATAATTATAACTGGAAAATTGAACAAGCCAATCGAGACCTCAAAGATCAAAAAACGTTAAAATCGAGGTCAAGATTTCAAGAATTCGCACCTGAGGTTGCAACGCGTCCTTCATCATACTACTAATCTTGCCCTTGAACAAGTTGAATAACCACGACAAATCGCCATAGAAATGAACGCTGACAGAGTTGATCCTGCTAGAGCAGGTAACTTGAGAAATTGTCGGTTGGCCAATTGAACTCTCGCCTGGAGGATTGGAAACCAAAAACAAAAATGAAATCATTAGTTACTTGTTTCAAGGCAATTCTATTACAGCACGATATCTTAACAGTGCGCATTAGTTTGAACCTTGCTTTGCAGCATAAGACTATTTAGATGAGCAATGGTGGACATGGAAATGGACCGTGTTTACAACGTAAGACTCAATGCTAAGATACGTAGCTCACAGCTCAAGACAACCGAAGACACAGTGATAAGAACCACACCACAAAGTTGTATTGACAACGGAAGACACAGTGATACGAACCACAAAGTTGTATTGACAACGGAAGACACAGTGATACGAACCACAAAGTTGTATTGACAACGGAAGACACAGTGATACGAACCACAAAGTTGTATTGACAACGGAAGACACAGTGATACGAACCACAAAGTTGTATTGACAACGGAAGACACAGTGATACGAACCAGTTGACAACGGAAGACACAGTGATACGAACCACAAAGTTGTATTGACAACGGAAGACACAGTGATACGAACCACAAAGTTGTATTGTCAACGGAAGACACGGTGATATGAACCACAAAGTTGTATTGACAACGGAAGACACAGTGATACGAACCACAAAGTTGTATTGTCAACGGAAGACACGGTGATATGAACCACAAAGTTGTATTGTCAACGGAAGACACGGTGATATGAACCACAAAGTTGTATTGTCAACGGAAGACACGGTGATACGAACCATGTTTACAACTCAAGACAAAGATGGTACAAGCGATGGTTATCAGATGAGACACACTGTTACCAGACTTGATTTAAAATGAAATATAGTTTGACACGAGCCATGTACTCAACTCAAGAGACAGACAAAAAAAAACATGGTTTAAACTACTTGACCCATTGATGAAACCAATATTCACCCACAAAGGTAGATAACTACCTACCGAAACCTGTGGTCACCGACATGCTCGCACCCAACACAGTAACACTTAATGAGCCAGAGTTGATAAAGCGTATCCTGTTAAAAAAATAGAAAAAAAATATATATATATCAGCATCCCTTTTTAATTAAATAAAATTGAATGTTTATCAAGTCTTAATTCATCTCAGTTATTAAGCAATGTGTATTCTTCTCCCATGTTTTTATCGATAAAGTCTCTAGAGATCACCAAAAAGTTTCTCTAAACCCTTTAAAGACTTTATTGTCGAAGTTTGTATTGCATGAAAATTTCCTACAGACTTGTAGTTATTTGAAAGCCGAAATAATAATCAAACTACAATCCAATACTTACCCCCTGTTGCGGTAAGCAGTAGCTCATTGTAAACTTACCATCCCCCTTCCACTACCGTGTAGTTAGCGCGGAGATACATGCCGACGTTAGAGAGAGTCCAGGTCAGGCCATTCCTGTCAGGTCTCAGGCTGATGGAGCTGGACGGGTTACTCACTCTGAGAGTTCTGATGCTGAAATGTTCAAACAAAACACAAAACACTGGTACTCACGCCGAGAACTCTGATGCTGAAATGTTCAAACAACACAAAACACTGGTGCTCACGCCAATAATTCTGATGCTGAAATGTTCAAACAACACAAAACACTGGTACTCACGCCGAGAACTCTGATGCTGAAATGTTCAAACAACACAAAACACTGGTACTCACGCCGAGAACTCTGATGCTGAAATGTTCAAAGAACACAAAACACTGGTACTCACACCGAAGGCTCTGATGCTGAAATGTTCAAACAACACAAAACACTGGTACTGATACCGAAAACTCTGATGCTGAAATGTACAAACAACACAAAACACTGGTACTCACGCTGAGAGTTCTGATGCTGAAATGTTCAAACAAAACACAAAACACTGGTACTCACGCCGAGAACTCTGATGCTGAAATGTTCAAACAACACAAAACACTGGTGCTCACGCCAATAATTCTGATGCTGAAATGTTCAAACAACACAAAACACTGGTACACACGCCGAGAACTCTGATGCTGAAATGTTCAAACAACACAAAACACTGGTACTCACACCGAGAACTCTGATGCTGAAATGTTCAAACAACACAAAACACTGGTACTCACGCCGAGAACTCTGATGCTGAAATGTTCAAACAATACAAAACACTGGTACTCACGCCGAGAACTCTGATGCTGAAATGTTCAAAGAACACAAAACACTGGTACTTACACCGAAGGCTCTGATGCTGAAATGTTCAAACAACACAAAACACTGGTACTCACGCCGAGAACTCTGATGCTGAAATGTTCAAACAATACAAAACACTGGTACTCACGCCGAGAACTCTGATGCTGAAATGTTCAAAGAACACAAAACACTGGTACTTACACCGAAGGCTCTGATGCTGAAATGTTCAAACAACACAAAACACTGGTACTGATATCGAAAATTCTGATGTTGAAATGTACAAACAACACAAAACACTGTTACTCACACCGAGAACTCTGATGCTGAAATTTTCAAAGAACACAAAACACTGGTACTGATACCGAAAACTCTGATGCTGAAATGTACAAACAACACAAAACACTGGTACTCACGCCGAGAACTCTGATGCTGAAATGTTCAAACAACACAAAACACTGGTACTCACGCCGAGATCTCTGATGCTGAAATGTTCAAACAACACAAAACACTGGTACTCACGCCGAGAACTCTGATGAGAAAGGTGAACAGAGGTCTACAGAAAGGCTGGGTAGACAGCTATTTAAAAAAATGTTAGGTGAAGAACTATAGAAAACGCTTGATACAGAACTATAGAAAATACTTGGAGAACTACAATAAAGGCTGCGCGTAGAACTAGAGAAAATGCTGGGTGAAGAGCTATAGAAAATGTTAGGTGAAGAACTATAGAAAATGCTGGGTGAAGAGCTATAGAAAATGTTAGGTGAAGAACTATAGAAAATGTTAGGTGAAGAGCTATAGAAAATGCTGGGTGAAGAGCTATAGAAAATGCTGGGTGAAGAACTATAGAAAATGCTGGGTGAAGAACTATAGAAAATGCTGGGTGAAGAACTATAGAAAATGCTGGGTGAAGAACTATAGAAAATGTTGGGTGAAGAACTATAGAAAATGCTGGGTGAAGAACTATAGAAAATGTTGGGTGAAGAACTATAGAAAATGCTAGATTAAGAATTACAGAAAACGTTGATTGGAGAGCAAACTATAGAGCACTGAGTGGAGAGTATAAGAACCAGTACCCATTTTGAAAGACCCATAATATATGATAAATGTAAGCATTTATGGTTATCTAGCCTCTTGGATTTCTTTCCAGAATTAAAAGCAGATTAGCCTCCAAAGTTAAACGCGTTGCCTTTAGGTTATAAAGAAGCTTTCTCCACAAAATATTGATAAAAGAAAAAAAAACCCAGGATTTCCCGTCAACTTGACAAGTGTAATTTTTTTTTCATTACAAAACTGTCATTATCAAATCGAAACCCAGGGTGTCGTTTCGATACTGGTTGAGTGTCCTTTATTGACTCAGATATTGAATTCTGATGGTTCACCAGGCTTCATCAACAGTCCTGACCCGATAGTTATAATAAAAGGCTCGAATTGATCGAAGATTGAAATAACCTTTGAGAAAAAAAATTCATTAGAACTTGTTTCATATTTCTAAGAGAATGCAAAACCAATGAAATTAATTATTAATCAAGTGCCACGATTGATATGAAAACAAAAAGTCATAATTAGATAATACTGGAGATATATAATTAGAATCCAAAATTTCTATTAACATGCCAGCTTTTGAACAAGATGAGAAAAAGACAAATGAGATTCATGTAGAATGAAAAAGATCTTAAGAATATTTCTCGTGGTAGAAACACAGGGCAAACCTCTAAATGATACGACTGAAAATGTTGAAACAAAGGGCAAACCTCTGATTGATGAGACTGAAAAGACTGAAACACAGGACAAACCTCTGAATGATGAGACTGAAAAGACTGAAACACAGGGCTAACCTCTGAATGATAAGACTGAAAAGACTGAAACACAGGGCAAACCTCTGAATGATAAGACTGAAAAGACTGAAACACAGGGCAAACCTCTGAATGATAAGACTGAAAAGACTGAAACACAGGGCAAACCTCTGAATGATAAGACTGAAAAGACTGAAACAAAGGGCTAACCTCTGAATTATGAGACTGAAAAGACTGAAACACAGGGCTAACCTCTGTATGATAAGACTGAAAAGATTGAAACAAAAGACAAAAGTGTAAATGAGAAAACCGTGAAAACTAAAGCATCACGACTTGATTATTTAAATCTCCTCAAAGAAGAAAGCTTTAACAGTTTTCTCTTTCAACCTTACTATATTCATTAACAAATACTTCACTTAAACTTTAAGTTCTAAGACTTTCAATGTCATACTTTTTCGCAGATAAGATAATTGATATAAAAACTTTTATAACCTGAATGATTTTAAGGGGACCATTCTGATCCAAGGATAAAACTTACTTGGTGACACTAAACGACGTCTTGCCACTTAAGTTAATGTCAGGCAACCTGACAGCCTTGAGCCTCTCTCGAATCATACCTTGGGCAACTCTGTTCACTTTAAAGGATAGAAAACATGGGGCAGGTAGACGGTTAGAATACATACAGACAGGTAGACGGTTAGAATACATACAGACAGGTAGACGGTTAGAATACATACAGAGGAGTAGACGGTTAGAATACATAAAGACAGGTAGACAGTTAGAATAAATAAAGACAGGTAGACGGTTAGAATATATACAGACAGGTAGACGGTTAGAATACATACAGACAGGTAGACGGTTAGAATACATACAGACAAGTAGACGGTTAGAATACATACAGACAGGTAGACGGTTAGAATACATACAGACAGGTAGACGGTTAGAATACATACAGACAGGTAGACGGTTAGAATACATACAGACAGGTAGACGGTTAGAATACATACAGACAGGTAGACGGTTAGAATACATACAGACAGGTAGACGGTTAGAATACATACAGACAGGTAGACGGTTAGAATACATACAGACAGGTAGACGGTTAGAATACATACAGAGAAGTAGACGGTTAGAATACATACAGAGAAGTAGACGGTTAGAATACATACAGACAGGTAGACAGTTAGAATATATATAGACAGGTAGACGGCTAGAATACATACAGACAGGTAGACAGTTAGAATATATATAGACAGGTAGACGGCTAGAATATATATAGACAGGTAGACGGTCAAAAGGCAAATGATGGGAGATGATAGGTGTGTAGGTATCAAACAATCAATGATAGTATTATTCCACATGGTGACTGGTATAGGTTTGGGTGTATTGAGATATAAAATGACTGAAGTTGGTGGTTGGTTGAGTATCTTGTCCAGCGAAATATGAAATGAATAAATTTGGTTGTTGGTAGAGAGTGTGCTGCAGTGAGATATGGAATGGCGGAAGTTGGTGGTTGGTTGAGTATCTTGTCCAGCGAAATATGAAATGAATAAATTTGGTTGTTGGTAGAGAGTGTGCTGCAGTGAGATATGGAATGTCTGAAGTTGGTGGTTGGTTGAGTATCTTGTTCAGCGAAATATGAAATGAATAAATTTGGTTGTTGGTAGAGAGTGTGCTGCAGTGAGATATGGAATGTCTGAAGTTGGTGGTTGGTTGAGTATCTTGTCCAGCGAAATATGAAATGAATAAATTTGGTTGTTGGTAGAGAGTGTGCTGCAGTGAGATATGGAATGGCGGAAGTTGGTGGTTTGTAGAGTATCTACCAGTGTTCAATCAGTGAAATTTGAAATTAATGAATTTAATCGTTGATAAAGAGTGTGGTGGAGTGAGATATGAAATTAATAAATTTGGTTACTGGTAGAGAGTGTGCTGCAGTGAGATATGGAATGTCTGAAGTTGGTGGTTGGTTGAGTATCTTGTCCAGCGAAATATGAAATGAATAAATTTGGTTGTTGGTAGAGAGTGTGCTGCAGTGAGATATGGAATGGCGGAAGTTGGTGGTTGGTTGAGTATCTAGTTCAGCGAAATATGAAATGAATAAATTTGGTTGTTGGTAGAGAGTGTCCTGCAGTGAGATATGGAATGGCGGAAGTTGGTGGTTGGTTGAGTATCTAGTCCAGCCAAATATGAAATTAATAAATTTGGTTGTTGGTAGAGAGTGTGCTGCAGTGAGGTATGGAATGGCGAAAATTGGTGGTTGGTTGAGTATCTAGTCCAGCCAAATATGAAATGAATATATTTGGTTGTTGGTAGAGAGTGTGCTCACAGCGTAGAATTTCGACCTAAAAGCTGCATTTTAGTTCTGAACAATGGGGAGATAGGCCCGAAAGCCAGTTTGTGACTTAGGCGACGCAAGCCTTGTTATGGCGGGCCGGGCTCAGGTAACGTCATCTATCACTGTCAGGGTCAGGCCCGCCCATGACCGCAGATAATCGCTGTCTGCACAAGCCAGTGCTCAGATCTGCTGAATTTTATGTAATAAAATAGAAAATTCCTCTTTTTTAACTTACAATATCTTCAGAACTACTCATAGTACAGACATCGTGCAACCTTCAGCAGTTTCTTCTAAATCTAATTTGAAACCCGGTATTACTTTGATATTTCTATCATCATATTTGTGAGTGTGGTTACTGCGTTTTCATAGTCCATTTTTTTATCTAAAAGTTTACTTGCAATTCGCTCCTATTAGATGCAATTGCTAATTAATTAAAAAGTACACGTTGGATTATCACTTTTCAATACTTATTTGAAACAATGGAAACCCTAGATTAAATTGATATAAGTTTTGTTGTGTTAGATGGGGATCAACGTGCGTCTATGCTCGTTTTCATCATTCTTTTCTTTTCCCATTCAGTTCTAGATAAATATCCTGAGTTGAGTCAATCAAACATGGCACATTCTATTGATTATAATTTGATCCCACACGCGTCGTGTAAACGATTTGTGCAGAATTTGAGGCAGACTCCGTGCTATAACACCTAAACAGAAAAAAGAACGTTTGCCCGGATCTTACAGAAACAAACATTAAACAAACACAAATCCTTACAAACAATCCATTCCTCACAGACAAAGCACATAAAATTCAGATAACATTTGACGATCTCAATAGCGCATTCAGGACAGTTCACAAGTTTATAACCCACACAACACCTGTAGATGACAGCTCTTTACCAGATATTCAAACAGCAATAGACAATTACTTGACAACTTACAGAAGAATCTCGAGCTAGATCTAGGTTTGTGATTGATTTTCCTATACTAATTATTTCTTTATTTGCAGTCACTTGCACCTTAAAATCCTTAGATCTAGCTTCGTCTGCCTCAGCCTCTAACGTTGTTTCTTTATTTCTATATTCATTTATATCTTTCAGTCAAATGTGCATCTTTCTAAGATCCGTTAGAGGCTAGTTTGTTTATGTTCTAAATGGACTTGATTGTTCTTAGCGATTCAACTTCTAAGTCTGTTCAAGCCAGCATGAAAGTCACTGTCCCTGGAGCATCTATTTTTTGTAGATGTGGATAGCTCAGTGGTTAAGTGCCTGCCCTTGTCTCGGCAAGGCAATGGGTGCCGCATCGAGGTGCAGTTTCGATCCCTGTTCATTACATCTGTTATAATATTTTCACGTCTTTCTTTGTATTTGTCGGTCTCGAGCTAACTCTAGATTTGTGGTTGACATTTCTATAATAATTATTTCTTTATTTGCAGTCACTTGCATCTTTAGATCCTTAGATCTAGCTTCGTCTGTCTCAGCCTCTAACGTTCCTTGACTGCTTTCTTTATTTCTATATATAGCTGAGTATAGTTCAGGTGTATGCACCTACATCAACAGCAGAAGAGGAAGAAGTTGAACAATTCCATGAAGATCTAGATAAAGCCATGAAATGTTTGAAATCTCAGGACATAAAAATAGTCATGGGGGACTTAAATGCAAAGGTAGGATCAGAGAGAGTAGAAAATATCGTTGGACCCTGGGGCATTGGTGAAGAAAATGAGCGAGGAGAGAGACTAATTGAATGGTGTAAAGAAAATGGCTTCATGATTTCAAACACTTGGTATCAAAACCATCCAAGAAGACAATGGACATGGATGAGCCCTGGAGACAGAACTAGGAATAAGATAGACTTCATACTTGTTCAAGACAGATTTAGAAACGCCATAAAAACATCAAAATCAATGCCAGGTGCAGATTGTGACAGTGATCATGTATCAGTTATCTGCAAGCTTCAAGTCAAACTTAAGAAAATAAGGAAACCTGAAGCCCACTCAAAATTTCAAGTCGAACTACTCAAATCAGACCAGGAGATAAAGGAACAATTTTCTATTGATATTAAAAACAAGTTTGCTCTTCTTGATAGTATCACTGAAGCTGAAACAATTTGGGCTAATATCAAAGACTCAATCAATGAGGTAATGGAAACAAGAATACCGAAGAAAGCTAAAAAAGAACACAAGAAATGGATGAACAAAGAAATTCTTGAACTAATGGAAGAAAGAAGGAAATCTAAATCAGATCAGGTAAAATACAAAATGCTGAACAAGGCGGTGAAAAAGAAATGCAATGAGGCAAAAGAAAAATGGATAAATGAACAATGTCAAGAAATAGAGCAAAATCAACATTTAGACAGTAAATATATGCATTCAAAGATAAAGGAAGTAAGTGGAAAGCAGAGCTGCACCAGTACAAACTGCATTAAATCTAAAGACGGAACAGTGCTAATGGATAAAGAAGATGTTTTGAACAGATGGTCAGAATACATAGGGGAGCTTTTCAAAGACAATAGAGGAGAGAGGCCTGCAATAAAGAAAAACACAGATGGCCCACCAATTTTAAAAGCAGAAGTAGAGGCAGCCATAAGAAAAATGAAACGTGGGAAAGCTACAGGTCCCGATGGGATACCAATAGCAATAATTCTAGCTCTAGAAGAAATGGGTATAGGGATGACAACTAAACTTCTCAATGCAATTTATGATAGTGGAGCAATCCCAGAAGACTTGGCAAAATCTGTATTTATAGCTTTGCCAAAAATCCCAGGTGCCACTGAGTGTGAGCTACATAGAACAATTAGTCTGATGAGCCACATTACCAAAGTTCTACTGAGAGTACTGATGCTTAGAATGCGCAAGAGCTTAAGACCAGAGATAGCTAAAACAATTTGGTTTTGTCCCTGACAAAGGAACTAGGAACGCAATATTCACATTATCAATGTTAATGGAAAGATGTATTGAAGTTCAAAAGGATCTCTACATATGCTTTATTGACTATTCTAAGGCTTTTGACAAGGTAAAGCATGAAAAGTTGTTTGAGATGCTGAACCAGCTAGATATTGACGGAAAAGACTTGAGGGTGCTTAGAAATCTCTATTGGGATCAAACTGCTGCGGTAAGGGTAGGTGGAGAACTCAGTGAGTACACAAATATTAAACGGGGGGTAAGACAAGGTTGTGTGATGTCACCAGACCTGTTCAACTTGTACAGTGAAGTAATTTTAAGAAACTTGGATGGAAGTGAAGGACTCAAAGCGAATGGTGAAAATCTGAACAACCTAAGATATGCAGATGATACTTCTCTATTAGCAGGATCGGAAGAGGATTTACAAAGGCTTCTAAATATTGTTGTAGAAGAGAGTGAAAAGCTGGGATTGTCTCTAAATGTAAAAAAGACTGAATGTATGGTAGTATCTCAGAAGAAAAACAATCCAGAATGCAAGCTTTTTAGCAAGGGAGAACAAATCAGGCAAGTACAGAAATTCAAATACCTAGGATATACATTGACATCTGACGGTAAATGCAAGATTGAAATTAAGAAGAGAATAGCCATTGCAAAGGCTTCTTTCCAAAAAATGAGCACCATTCTTAAAAATAGAAATATATCATTTTCAACCAAATTGAAGGTTTTGAAAACATATGTGTGGTCTATACTTTTATAGGGATGCGAAACTTGGACAATAACTGCAGAAACCAAGAAAAATTTAGAGGCAGCGGAAATGTGGTTCTACAGGAGAATGTTAAGAATATCATGGAAAGAAAAGAGGACAAACGAATCGATATTAGAAGAAACGAACCAAGAGAGATCCCTCATAAAAACAATAAGGAAAAGGCAACTGGAATTTTTAGGCCACATATGTCGCCATAAGGGACTGGAATTTTTATCTCTTACAGGCAAGATAGAAGGTACAAGAAGAAGAGGTAGACAAAGGATTACATTTCTTGATAGCTTGAGCTCTTTTTTGACAGGAAACAACAAAGACAACATAGCCTTACTGCGGATGACGGAAGATAGGGACAGGTGGAGAATCATGATCGCCGATGTCTGTTCCAGACAGGGCATTTGAGACAGACATAGCTGAGTAATATAAAGCTCGCTCAAGACAGAGACATGTACAAAAAATCCGTCTCCTGCAAAAAGTATTCCATCTAACGTAACATAAATTTCGTGAGTAGTTTATTTAAAACTGATAATTTCTATAGTTAAAATTCAACAAAAATTCCATCTTGCGTTTAGTTGTTACGACCTTCTAAAAATCACTCTATTGTTTTCTAATATACTACTATAAATGTACTTTTATGGCCATGTAACAAAACAAAAATTTGAGCTAGAGTTTTCGTTCTTGCTTGTATCTATAGCCTGTTTTTTTTATTTTTCAATGCAAACTTTAAAATAAAACATGATTATCATTATTGTCGTTAGAAATTACAGTAAAATATCGAAAAACAAACATAAAGTGCCGCGCAGGCACAGAGCCGCCCGAGTCTACCGGAGTTGACAACTAGGTCACCGTGTGGGCCTCCTCAACTAAAGTAGCGCCATGGCTGCAGTGAGATATGGAATGTCTGAAGTTGGTGGTTGGTTGAGTAACTAGTCCAGCGAAATATGAAATGAATAAATTTGGTTGTTGGTAGAGAGTGTGCTGCAGTGAGATATGGAATGGCGGAAGTTGGTGGTTGGTAGAGTATCTACCAGTGTTCAATCGGTGAAATTTTAAATTTATGAATTTAATCTTTGATAAAGAGTGTGGTGCACTGAGATATGAAATGTCTGAAGTTGGTGGTTGGTAGAGTATCTTGTCCAGCGAAATATGAAATGAATAAATTTGGTTGTTGGTAGAGAGTGTGCTGCAGTGAGATATGGAATGGCGGAAGTTGGTGGTTGGTAGAGTATCTTGTCCAGCGAAATATGATATGAATAAATTTGGTTGTTGGTAAAGAGTGTGCTGCAGTGAGATATGAAATGGCGGAAGTTGGTCGTTAGTAGAGTGTGTTATCCAGTGAGATATGAAATGACTTCATAAATTTGTTGGTCGGTAGAGTGTGTTATCCAGTGAGATATGAAATGAGGACATTTGTTGGTCGTTAGTAGAGAATCTATTGTAGTGAGATATGAAATGACTACATTTGTTTGTTAGCAGAGTGTCTAATCCAGTGAGATATGAAATGAGTACGTTTGTTGGTCGGTAGAGTGTGTTATCCAGTGAGATATGAAATGACTTCATTTGTTGGTCGGTAGAATGTGTTATACAGTGAGATATGAAATGACTACATTTGTTGGTCGGTAGAGTGTGTTATCCAGTGAGATATGAAATGACTACATTTGTTGGTTGGTAGAGTGTCTAACGAAGTGATATATGAAACTACTAAAATTGGTGGTTGGTAGAGATTCTGGTCTAGCATGATATGGAATGACCAAAATTGGGCCTTGGTAGAGTTTTTGGAGCAGTGAGATAAGGAATTACCAACATCGGTGGTTGGTAAAGAGTCTAATACAAAGCAGAGGGTCCTGGGTTCGACTTCTACCTTCAATCAATTCATTTATTGAGTTGGATTGTTTTGCAGGAAAGTTGCCGGCTCCAAATTAAATTGCTCGAGATAATTCGGGTGGGTGAGCTAACCAAATATCTTGAATTTCTTTAACTGAAAATAACTAGACCCTTCGTGAATGATGCCCCGGCTATATGGTTTGTTCTGTCACCAGTCAAGTTATGACATAGGATACACTAAAAGTTTTCAATGTGGATTATTAATTCCCAATTATTAATATGCACCCTGTTTTAAAACTCAAAATTAAAGGGATCACCAAAAACTAATTAGAACTGTTTTCCCCGGATTACTATAGTTTATCCCGTTTCTGGTGACCCTGATCTTCATGCCAGGGTTCGTAGAGGCACACAGCCCCACACAGAGCAAGAGCACCACGCCAGCAAGTCGAAGCGTTGACCTCTCCATGACACGGGTATGTTGCGCCTTAGGAAGAAGTCCTGGTTGGCACAAGATGAGAAGATAAATATTCATAGATTATAAACATGTAGTAAAAAGATAGTGAAATATTGACACTGAAAGAAGGTTGACTGATAGGTAATAGGAAGGTACATAGGTAGATAGATAGATTTATTATAAATATATGATAACTAGACAAATGGAAGAAAAAATAGATCGATGGATATACAGATATGGATTGATAGGCAAAAGTCAAATCTATAGGCAAATATTTTAAAAGAGAGGTTCTGATATATGAGTGGAGACGTTAATAAGATTTCTGGTTTCTGAATGGGAAGATAAATAAATGGGTTGACTGACAATAAATAGATGGATATACTTTAATATAAATATACGGACATGTGAAACGCATTTTAAGTGAAGTATAGAATTAAAATTATTCATAGGGGACATCAGCATTAAATCTTTGAAACTAACACTAAGGGAAAGGATACTAAAACAGATCTTATTGAAAAGAAAACGGAAACGAATCTTATTAACCCGAGAAAAACGACAGTCTTTCATCTACAACATTTTTGGGACGTTTTCACACGAGTTTAGTTGTCCAACTACAATTCAAACAATTTTTAAGATAGGTTTAAGGTAAAAGGTGAAAATGGCATGAATTGATAAAAAAAAAAAATAGTGAGTACTTGGAAACGCTTCGCCCAGCCTAGATATGTTTACAATGTATAGTTCACCGACGCTGCTTTATTCCTGCTTGCGTTACAGCACAGAAAGCAAAAAAGTATAATTCACCGATCTACCAAAGGATCTCACACATATTTCTAAAACCCCTCACCAAGCTTTCGTTGAGATGGACTTGTAGTTTTAGATTTGACCGGCGACTAGGTCTTACATAACGATGTGATATGTAAACAAAATCTAAAACAAGAACTTTAAAAAGTTGTATGCTTGTGTTAGTACTAGGCACATCTTCTAATTGTAATGGTAATTAATGGTTTTGATCTTTGGATATGTTTGTACATTTCTTTTCATTTTTCCGAAGAGCAAAATAAGATCTCTAAAATCAATTCTTGTTTCGAACTGAAGTAAAGCTTACTGGTAAATCTATGGAAGATTTTAGAGCGAGAAACAGATGAGATTTCCATTGTGAATCGTGGGAAAATCTAAAAAAATAAGGATACTTTGCTTTCATAAAAAATTACACCAAATTTCTTAATTTTACATGACCACCAACAAGTCTTAAGTCAAAGATAACTGGTCTATGACTTTCAAAATCAACAGTTTATTATACAGATAGCAATTGAGAAAAATGAATGGCACAATGATAGAAAAAAGAAATAGCTGCAGACAAATTGACCAAGACAAACATCCAAAGGGCGCCCCACGGCTTGAAAAACTGAAAAGAAAAGAATTCCGTAGATTTATAAATATAAATAAATATCTAACGTCTAGCTAAGGTTGTGTTGAATGTATTCATTATTTGGACCAAACACAATACCGTCAGACGGAAAATTGAAAAAAATTGAATGGCATAAACATACGGGCTAACAGAGATTGATATTATTGTGTAGTTGAGACCACGAAGCTTACCTAACTTAAAGCAAAACTTTACTAAACTTGCCTTCACTTTCCAAGAATACACCTTGTTGCAGGCTTGGAAACAAATCCCAGAGACAATTTCTAGTGCGGCTTTTAAACATGTCGTTAAGGTGGGAGCAGCAACAGCTGTGAAGTAAGGTGTTCTGGAAAAGAAAGTAATCAAGTTTTCTCTCCGTGTCCCGCTGTGTTTACATCAACATTTTAACTTGATACGAGCATCTGTTCCAGGTTTGCTGGAGAAAGGGCTGGTGGGGTGAGGGGGTGGGGAGGGGACGTTCTCACTAAAGAGAAAATTCTCGCAGCTCATACCTATCTCAGTATCACGTGATACATCTAGAGCTTACACAACAATTCTTTGATTAGAACAAAAATAACTCATATGCCAGTTGTGAGAAGAGAATTAGAGAACATTGAATTTTGGCGAGTTATAAGGTAGTTGTGTGATTACAGTTTCGAACATCGATCTGCCCTTTCATTTAACGTTCTACAGTGGACTAAGTTTAATTCACTGTATAAAATAACATAAAAAAGAATAAAGCGTCTAGCTTTCCTCTTAGTGAAATATTCGCTTTGTGCTTAAGTGCTGAGCTCATTATTAACCAATTCCAGGCACAAACTTGTTTGAATATAGACGTAAACTGTTGAAATCTCTCGTCTGATTATATAAAGAGATTGGAATATGAGGAAAAGATTCTCCAATAAACACAGAACTTTACACCAACATATAATGTTACATATGGATAAACTGTTTATACAGCGCTCTCCAACTATGATGCTTAAAGCTTTTTAAAAAAATTGATTTATGAATTTATTTTTGGTATAAAGTTTTACAGAGGCTCCCTACCAAATACACTTTTCTCGAGAGGTAGAAAAGCTATTAGAAACAAACATGATTCTGACATGCTGTCCAAATCTTTCACTCGCTACTTATAGCCGGGAACTCGTTCAGATCCTGAGTGATGTGTGGAAATGTGTATAGAACCAATATTGTATATGGTCGAGACAGGATTCGAACCCTAGATTTGGTGATCGAAGATTCGAGTGCCTACCACAAGCCAATAGTCACTTGGAAGGAAGTTATAAAGCAATTGGAAAAGAGATGTATACTGCAATTAAAGTTGTCTTTCTAATTAACACGAAAAGAAATTTCTAAACCAGTAGGAGGTGAAAAACCTGCAATTTACTGAAATTGTGGAATGATGATTTTTATGTAGATTATGTTGGAATCTGCATTAAAAGTCGTCTCTCATTTCAGAGATGAAAGACAAGCTGATAAGTATATATTATGTATTTTAGAAAGGTAGCAGTGATACTGCACATCATAACCTAACAAGTCATGAGTTATTTTATCTCAACCTAACAACAAATCGCGTGAGATACGCGCTGTGAGCAAATGTGATATTCAGTGAGCAAAGATCTGGAGAGGTCAACAAGCGACACAGCTTGCTGACAAAAGCCTGCATGCACAGATGTAAAAAAGAAACAAAAAAAAAACAAAAAACAAAAACAAAACAACCAACAAACAAATCAAAGCAAATAACAAAGATGGCTAAAATAGGAATAAACCAAGATATATGAGTTTTGATAGTAACAGTGAATCTAAAAATCTCATTCCCGCCAAGACCCCTTGCAGTACAAAATCACCCAGAAAAAAACACACTGACAGACGTTGAACTAATAATTGCCCGATGAAAAGAGTAGGCCTAAACCGGAACATGTTTTATTTTCTAATAAATGGGAATAACGGTGACACATTATAAAACGAAACAAAATATATAGAACCAGAGCTACTTTGACTTTTATGTCCGCAAATCTTTAAAGGTGACAAATGGTTATTCGAGAATTAATTGAAATGTAGAATACATGTGAAGTTTTATGACAAAGATACGGAAACTTCCTGCTCATGACTTATTGGTAAATATGGATTTATCACTGACTGTGGTGAACGGTGTGTCTATAAACTGTTTGTTGCAAGGCGATTCCACTTTATGTCGATGTGACCCGGTGCGCCAAAAAAAAAAAAAAAGATTTTGATAAGTTTTGCCAAATACAGGACACATTTCACACTATCTGAAACTTTTATCCTCAAAATAGGAAACAATTGTCCGGGATCTGATAAGTATATCACACCTGTGATTTGCATACAATAATGA
The DNA here is from genome assembly GCA_033675545.1 of Elysia crispata. Taxonomy (NCBI): domain Eukaryota; kingdom Metazoa; phylum Mollusca; class Gastropoda; family Plakobranchidae; genus Elysia; species Elysia crispata. The sequence continues at coordinate 15,309 of JAWDGP010000147.1, read as the reverse complement.
TTGTTTGATGTGTTAGGAAAATGGTTGGTATGACCTACACAATGCGCCTATTTCTTAAATACCCATAACAACACCATCTATAACTATGTCTTTACGTCTGTTTGCTTCTCCTTTTAACAAACGCCCATACTTGTAATATCATCCTCCACAACATTGTTCATGATTTCTCTGGCTGAGCTTTCCTTCACAAAGGTATACGAAATTCAATGTCATGATCTTGATTTGTGAACCACCTTGTGGATATAGTGAACACACTTTTCTATGAAAGGCAGTTTTGCGAAACATCAAATTATCTTTAGTTGAAGAAAAAAAAATTTGAAAACAGAATTGTTATATCGCCATAAAGATAATTAAAAATCATTTTTTTACTAATTCACAAGTTGAAGTTGTGCAAACACAAAATACTAGAGCATCACACAGTTGTGAATGAGAAAAGAACTAGAAAATTTTTTTCTTCAGGTTCAGAGGTTTACTTTGTTTCGAAAGCATTGGCTGGTGATTATCTGTTATAAAAGGCTTAAAGGTTTGATATATCAATAATTCACATATTGATGTTTCCAAGAGCTAAAAAGACAAGGTGTGTTTTCACATTTTAAATTTTCATTTATCCATAACTTGCCTTTCAGAAATGTGAGCAAACACTATGCCAAGCTTGTTTCAAACATCTTCGTATCCATAGATGAAGACACTTTATGTCAAGCTTGTCTCAAACATCTTAATATTTATGAAGACACTTGGCAGCAAGTTTGTCTCAAATATGTTAGTTTCCATGGATGAAGACACGATGTGTCAAGCTTGTCTCAAACATCTTAATATCTATGAAGACAAGTGGTAATAAGCTTGTCTCAAACATGTTAGTTTCCATGGATGAAGACACGTTGTGTCAAGCTTGTCTCAAATATTTTAGTATCCATGAAGACATTTTGTGTCAAGCTTGTCTCAAACATCTTAATATCTATGAAAACAAGTGGTAACAAGCTTGTCTCAAACATGTTAGTTTCCATGGATGAAGACACGATGTGTCAAGCTTGTCTCAAACATCTTAATATCTATGAAGACAAGTGGTAACAAGTTTATCTCAAACATGTTAGTTTCTATGGATGAAGACACGTTGTGCCACGCTTGTTTCAAACACTCTAGAGTATGCGGAAGTATTGGAAGTAGTTAGAGAAGCAGAGACAGAGAGAGAGAGTGAGAGAGAGAGAGAGAAAGAGATAGAGAGAGAAATGGAAATACAGAGTATTAGAGAAATAAGAAGGGTACAAACAAATCAACTGACAGCGAGACAAACAGAGGAAAGCAAAATAGGATTTTTGTTTACAATCGGCTTATGGTGCTCAATCAAACGTGCTCTACCGCAGACCAGTCTATTGACTTGCTTTAGTCTCTATGTAAAACCTGACGGCCCAGCGAGTAGCACACAGGACTGATAATCAACAGGTTATCCGGTCGAATCTAGGACTGGAACATGATGGCGAAACTCGGGCCTAGGCCGTCTTTAAAAATTGACCCGTCCACGAGGCAGTAAGTTTTCTCATGACACCCCTTGACTTAGTTGTCTGATAGTAACTATGATACACATAATTCATCTTTGGGATTTCCCGTTTTTTTATTTGGAAGAGAGGTCTTACCCGACAGCAGGGAACGGTAGCTTTTTCCTACGATACTCAACATACTGATTACGTCATTATTTTTGTGGCCTCAAAAGACCGGAAACAAAATAAAAACTACGGTCACTTCTCTTTCGTTTTGAAACTCTCTTTTTTTCTTCTTAATGCTGGTGCAACCTAGAAACTACAAAACTTTGCTCTTTTATTCGCTGGGCGTAGGTCTTGTGATCTGTATGTCTTTGTTTACAACTTTTTTTTTACATTTATTACATGTATGCAAAATAAGGGGGAGGGAGGTAAGAGAGAGAGAGAGAAAGAGAGAGAGAGAGAGAGAAAGTTAGAGAGAGTGAGAGCGAGAAAAAGAGAGAAAGAGTAAGAGAGAGCAATAGAGAGAAAGAGAGAGCGAGATAAATTTCGAAAAAGAAAGAGAAAGAGTGAGAGAGCGAGAGAGAAAGAGAGAGGACGGGATCGGGTATATAATGATATAATGAGAGGCAGTAAAACAACGATAACGGTGAGATTAGTCAAAGCTAGACCGCAGGATCTAAAGATAAAATCGATTGAGCATGAAATAAAAACACTTACAACTAAATGTTGACTGATTAAAAAAAGAGGAATATTAACGGCAACATACATCACACTTGATATAAAAAGAATCGTAACCGCTCCCCTGTAAGTCATCCAGCACCTTGCCGGGACAGGACCTCTCCCCTGTAAGTCATCCAGCACCTTGCCGGGACAGGACCTCTCCCCTGTAAGTCATCCAGCACCTTGCCGGGACAGGACCTCTCCCCTGTAAGTCATCCAGCACCTTGCCGGGACAGGACCTCTCCCCTGTAAGTCATCCAGCACCTTGCCGGGACAGGACCTCTCCCCTGTAAGTCATCCAGCACCTTGCCGGGACAGGACCTCTCCCCTGTAAGTCATCCAGCACCTTGCCGGGACAGGACCTCTCCCCTGTAAGTCATCCAGCACCTTGCCGGGACAGGACCTCTCCCCTGTAAGTCATCCAGCACCTTGCCGGGACAGGACCTCTCCCCTGTAAGTCATCCAGCACCTTGCCGGGACAGGACCTCTCCCCTGTAAGTCATCCAGCACTTTGCCGGGACAGGACCTCTCCCCTGTAAGTCATCCAGCACCTTGCCGGGACAGGACCTCTCCCCTGTAAGTCATCCAGCACTTTGCCGGGACAGGACCTCTCCCCTGTAAGTCATCCAGCACTTTGCCGGGACAGGACCTCTCCCCTGTAAGTCATCCAGCACTTTGCCGGGACAGGACCTCTCCCCTGTAAGTCATCCAGCACTTTGCCGGGACAGGACCAGGCAGGTGAATTAATGCAGTACCTCAGCGCCAGCCTCAGTAGAACAAGGTTTTGGCAGACAGACTCAAGTATTGGCTTGAATGAATACACTGAGAGGTTGTGTCTCTCAGAGCGACCAAGTCGAATCTTTTTTATAGAAGATATGCAAATGAGGGGATGAGAAAGATAGATGGATAGATAAATAGGTAGCTAGATAGATGGAAAGATAAACAGATAGATAAAAAAGATAAAGAGAGATCTGAGTTGGTGTTTGTTTCTGCTAGTTAGAGTGAGTGAAAACGATGGAGGGAGAAAAGAGAGCGGGCGAGACACAAAAAGAGAGACAAAGAGAGAGAGACAGAGAGAGAGAGACACACACACAGAAAAAGAGGATGAGGACGAGGGGAAAAGAGGGAGGGAAATGTGAAATCTCTTTGCGGAGAACACGTTTCTCACAAATTGAGGGAAACAAAAGTGGTCCTCAGGGTTGAAGCCAAGTATGTGACTATAGTTCAACACCGTATGAATATAAATTATGTTGTCATAAAATTAAACATTTTAACTTTTTTTTAGATGCACCTCGAGAGTGACGATATGTTCAAACTCTGCACGGAATTTCAAGAAAAATGGACTCTTCGATGGTAGATCTGAATAAGGACGAAAAAAAAAGCATAAAAAACTTGGAGTTAAGCCTAGAACGTCATGTACTTGTACGTACAAACATGACCTGATAAGGATTATCATTTTTTTTTAACAAAAGACTCTCCTTGTTTGAAGAGCTGGATGGAGACCCAAAACATTATGATGTATCAGCGTTTAGAGCAGATTTTGGGAGGAAAGAGGAAAAGCGTCTGTCTCCGGATAATTTTTTATATTTTTAGAATTATCTGCTCGTGTCCAGTTACTGGCTTCCTGTTTCGGGGCGGGGTGAAGTATCGACCGCAAGAAACTTTTCTCAGCCAGTGTCACGTAGGCCTTGGGAAAGTGAAACCAACAGACACTCAACACCACTCTCTATTATTCTTAGAAATTGTTATCCAGCCTACAAACAAAATGTGGGTCATCTGCACTCCATCGTGCTGGTAGTCCCATCTCTGATCTACTTGAAGTCTCCAACCAGGAAGCACTTGGGTGTTTGTTTATTACTATTATTAACAAAGCATCACGGGGAAATGTCAACAATAATAATGTGATACGTTTATATTAATCATCTAACGTTCTGTTAAGAATCGCCTCTGCTGAAATCTTTTTAAATTATTTTTGGTTCATTCATCATTTTATACAGCATCCCCCTAAAAAAAAAGACAACGAATTTTTAGCAGCTTTACTGCGGAGAAAAGAACTATGAGTAAAATGCCGTTTGCCCTATTTTAGTCTACCATAATCTTCAGTAATTATTTTTACATCACACTCAGTTAATATAAGCCAAAACCAGTCTTTACTTTTGTTGTGTTGTAGAAAGTGCACACTGTTTCCTAACAGATACTAACTTTAAAAAAAATTTCAGGGAAAAATACATTGGTTAGATTCACGCCTTTATCCTATATAGATTGCAATTTTTTTGCTCCTATTAAAATTCCTATCTTGTTTATTTGTTCATACTTTCAGTTTCAAGTCTTTTCAGCGTGTTCAGATGGTTGTTTATTTAGTCACTCGTTTGTCCTCAGGCCAATCTACTTACTCAGCTTGTATGTTTTTTTCATCCACATTGACATATGAATTTTCTAAGTTGCACTATTGAGATAAAAGATAGCACGCTCTTCTCTCGTGTGATTAATCACTTTACATAAGAGGTTAAAAAATCCTTACATATTTTGTCTCTCTATTTTTTGGTCGCCTACTTCAGAAAAAAACCCATGAATACTTTCCTACTTATCTCCAACCTCTGTCTCTCACTCTATTCCTCTCAATTTTTCTAAAAATATATATTTCCAATTCCCTATCTTTCCATTTCTCTCTCTCTCTCTCTCTCTCTCTCTCTCTCTCTCTCTCTCTCTCTCTCTCTCTCTCTCTCTCACTCTCTTTCTCCTTTCAATTTCCATCTCCACTTATATTTCCATCTCTTTTTCTTTCTGTCTAACTCTTTTGCTCAATTTTCTTTTCTATGTCTCCATTTTTTTTCTAATTATGTCGATAGCCAAATATATCTCTCCCAATCTTTTTCTCTCTAGCAATATTTTATTCTATTTCCTTATGTCTGTCCCGTTCTTTTTCTCTACGTAATTTTTGTCTACTTCCTATTATCTCACTATTTCTCTCTTTGTTTCTTCACCTTTTTTTTCCTTTTGCGCTCTCGTTATGTCTAGAGAATGCGCCATAATGCCTCATTATCCAATGCAGAATTTTTTTCACGCCCCATGTTAGTCCTCGTGGCCTAAAACAGTTATTACGGTCCTGTTAGACTTATGTCAGTCCTTGTGGTCCAAATCTGTTCTTATGGCCCTGTCAGACGTCATGACTTATGTCAGTCCTTGTGGTCCAAATCTGTTCTTACGGCCCTGTCAGACGTCATGTCTCATGTCAGTCCTCGTGGTCCACATCTGTTCTTACGGCCCTGTCAGACGTCATGTCTCATGTCAGTCCTCGTGGTCCAATCTGTTCTTACGGGCCTGTTTGGCGTCATGACTTATGTCAGTCTTGTGGTCCAAATCTGTTCTTACGGCCCTGACAGACGTCGTGTCTCATGTCAGTCCTCGTGGTCCACATCTGTTCTTACGGCCCTGTCAGACGTCATGTCTCATGTCAGTCCTCGTGGTCCAAATCTGTTCTTACGGTCCTGTTCGACGTCACGACTCATGTCAGTCCTCGTGGTCCAAATCTGTTCTTACGGCCCTGTTAGGCGTCATGACTTATGTCAGTCCTCGTGGTCCAAATCTGTTCTTACGGCCCTGTCAGACGTCATGTCTCATGTCAGTCCTCGTGGTCCAAATCTGTTCTTACGGCCCTGTCAGACGTCATGTCTCATGTCAGTCCTCGTGGTCCAAATCTGTTCTTATGGCCCTGTCAGACGTAATGACCATGTCAGTCTTCGTGGTCCAAATCTGTTCTTACGGCCCTGTCAGACGTCATGTCTCATGTCAGTCCTCGTGGTCCAAATCTGTTCTCACGGCCCTGTCAGACGTCATGACTTATGTCAGTCCTCGTGGTCCACATCTGTTCTTACGGCCCATTCAGACGTCATGTCTCATGTCAGTCCTCGTGGTCCACATCTGTTCTTACGGCCCTGTCAGACGTCATGTCTCATGTCAGTCCTCGTGGTCCACATCTGTTCTTACGGCCCTGTCAGACGTCATGTCTCATGTCAGTCCTCGTGGTCCACATCTGTTCTTACGGCCCTGTCAGACGTCATGTCTCATGTCAATCCTCGTGGTCCACATCTGTTCTTACGGCCCTGTCAGACGTCATGTCTCATGTCAGTCCTCGTGGTCCAAATCTGTTCTTACGGCCCTGTCAGACGTCATGTCTCATGTCAGTCCTCGTGGTCCAAATCTGTTCTTACGGCCCTGTCAGACGTCACGTCTCATGTCAGTCCTCGTGGTCCAAATCTGTTCTTACGGCCCTTGTCAGACGTCATGTCTCATGTCAGTCCTCGTGGTCCAAATCTGTTCTTACGGCCCTGTCAGACGTCATGTCTCATGTCAGTCCTCGTGGTCCACATCTGTTCTTACGGCCCTGTCAGACGTCATGTCTCATGTCAGTCCTCGTGGTCCACATCTGTTCTCACGGCCCTGTCAGACGTCATGTCTCATGTCAGTCCTCGTGGTCCACATCTGTTCTTACGGCCCTGTCAGACGTCATGTCTCATGTCAGTCCTCGTGGTCCACATCTGTTCTTACGGCCCTGTCAGACGTCATGTCTCATGTCAGTCCTCGTGGTCCACATCTGTTCTTACGGCCCTGTCAGACGTCATGTCTCATGTCAGTCCTCGTGGTCCACATCTGTTCTTTACGGCTCTCTGGCGTCAGACGTCATGTCTCATGTCAGTCCTCGTAATGAAAAAAAGTCCATTTTTTATTGTATTGTTATAGTTTTTGTTCTTTATTTATAATAAATGTATTAAAATTATAAGCATATTTTCTTTCAGACGTCATCGTCTATATATGTCAGTCCTCGTGGTCCACATCCGAAAGGAGTGTTCTCACGAAAAGCCCTGTCAGTGGCCGTTCAGTCTTGTAAAACCTACTTCTTTAATTGCCTTAAGCTCTTAGCATTATTCTTAAACATGCTTGAAAATGTAAACTGTCGCATAGAAAGCAATAAATTGGACCCACTTTTAGAGCAAGTACAATTTTGTTGACTATGTGTGGCAATTGCAAGTCTGTTCATATAGTATTGTGACTGGATTTGAGTAACATCTGTTTAAATACAAATTGGGAGCTAAGGTCTTGACCAGGGTGCTTTGTAAGTCAGAGGCGCTTTTGCTCCATGACTGCCCACATAATACGTGACCCGGGCAGTAATTAACGCGGTTATTTGGCTATCGGGTGATAATCTTTTGCTCCATGACTGCCCACATAATACGTGACCCGGGCAGTAATTAACGCGGTTATCTGGCTATCGGGTGATAATCTTTTGCTCCATGACTGCCCACATAATACGTGACCCGGGCAGTAATCAACGCGGTTATCTGGCTATCGGGTGATAATCTTTTGCTCCATGACTGCCCACATAATACGTGACCCGGGCAGTAATTAACGCGGTTATCTGGCCAGGATAATCTTTTGCTCCATGACTGCCCACATAATACGTGACCCGGGCAGTAATTAACGCGGTTATTTGGCTATCGGGTGATAATCTTTTGCTCCATGACTGCCCACATAATACGTGACCCGGGCAGTAATTAACGCGGTTATCTGGCTATCGGGTGATAATCTTTTGCTCCATGACTGCCCACATAATACGTGACCCGGGCAGTAATTAACGCGGTTATTTGGCTATCGGGTGATAATCTTTTGCTCCATGACTGCCCACATAATACGTGACCCGGGCAGTAATTAACGCGGTTATCTGGCTATCGGGTGATAATCTTTTGCTCCATGACTGCCCACATAATATGTAACTCGGGCAGTAATTAACGCGGTTATTTGGCTATCAGGTGATAATACTTTCAGAATAAGAACTAGAAACGCCTGCCTTTCTAAAATTCAATGCTCCCGTCATGCCCTCTTTTGAGTGATGAAAAATAATTTGATTATTATAACATCCTCTATGGCTTCTAACTAACGGTTTAAATTCAAGAATCAAACTAACAAAAAGATAAGCTGAACAAGTAAATTAAAATTTTAGTCTCGCTCTACATCAATAATTAGATCCACTTTGCTTCATAGTTTATCTTAGATTCTCTGAAACTATTTTCATCTAACAGCAACACTATAAAATACGGTAAGATAAATAAAATGGCTGACAAAATTCAACTTAAAATGCCAAGCATTTCAGGAATTATCGGAAGTTATTGTAGCTTTAAAAGAAATGATCTTTTTATTCCCCATCGGTCGGTAAATAAAAGAAAACTTCAACCACAAAGATGGTTTAGGTAACTTGCTTATACCCTCCAAGAGAGTTAATAATTGGTAATAGTGTTTTCTTAAAATAATATATTAGTCTTTCAACGTAAAAAAAAAAAACTACGATCGAAAAGTTGACAAAGTTTGGTTAAAATTGGTGGTGAAAATTGATATTTTTTGCTAAATTCTTAGGCCTATTAATCAAAGATTTTAGTTAATTTAGCAAAATCCAGTCCTTTAATTCTATTGATCATTTTAAAACATTTAATATCGAATAGGTTTAAATAATATGCATAGCCATGAATTCCCGCAAGTCACTTCACCTTTAGACATTTTTTAAGTCTTTCTATGCTTCTAGTACGAGTTTAAATATCTAAAAATAGATTGGATCATACAGAAAAAATAGCTGATTTGCCATAACTGATAAGCGAGCCTTGTTTTATACGATACAATAGACACTGTTCTCTACACTACGGTAGTTGTAAATTTTAGACTTAAAACAAAACAATCAAAATCAGAGCTCAAGCGTTTTATCTTCACATAACTGACCGGCTTTGAAACTCTTATGAATTGTGTGTCGATTTGAGAAACATCAGTGCCCGAGACCAGGAAACGGGACTTTTTAGAAAAGTATCTCTAAACCATTTACAGTATCTGATGTCTAGTCATACGTGGACTGATAAGCCTGAACTGTGCTTTTGTTGGGTGAAAATCCTCGGAGGTAAAGTTTTGTTTACACTAAGCGATTTGTATCTTCAAACACCACTCCACAAATTGCGATGACGTCACAAGCAAAAGTTCTTGTTGCTTATGATATGTAAATATAAAAACAAAACTTGAAAGTAAAATTTTACGTAAATGGAGTATAGCAATCAACAGCAAATAATCACCCCAACTGTATAGAATTCAAAGAGAAAAAAAGATACACAGTTGGAATTTATTCAAGTAAGTTTTTTTTATGGGTTATTATGTCTATGGTATTGTGAGCAAAGGTAAAGGTTTCCAAAAATTAATGAATGAGCTCCGCCGAAAAAGAAATATTCAGAAAAAAAGAAAAGAAATAAGAGTATGGATTAAAGAATCAGGTTTCAAAATGTGTACATTTTCTCACGATATGAATTGCTGAGTGCTTAGGAATCGATTTCGTATTTTTATGAGAACCATGATTTGATAAAAATCGGAAAGATCGAATACAATACTACTAGCGTTTTGACTCTTGCTTGGCCTTGCACTGTGAGCGAGAACATTTGTTTAGATTAAACATTATTCAGATCCTGAATCCTTGAACAAGGCTGAAGCAAAATGTTTCAGTTTCAGTTTCAAGTTAACTAGGGAAAGCGACAACAAGCAATAAAATCGACAAGCAATAAAGAAGAGAGTTATAGAAAAAGAGATAGAGATAGAAAGACAGAGTGGGAATAGATGGATAGATAGATAAGATAGATGGATAGATAGAGAGAGAGAGCGAGAGAGAGAGAGAGAGAGAGAGAGAGAGAGAGAGAGAGAGAGAGAGAGAGAGAGAGAGAGAGAGAGAGAGAGAGAGAGAGAGAGAGAGAGAAATGGAGATAGGGGTGGATAGATAGAGAAAGACTTTCGAACTTGGGTCAAGGAGTGCCCAAAATGATTGTTGTTTTCAAAGGTTCTTTTCACACGGTCAGGGTGTGAATAATGCTGATTCTCACTTCACTCAATAATAGTCAAGCTGACATTGCTCAGTGCATTGTTTTGATTTGGTTAAGATTAAGTGCTTTTCCTTAACCAAAGGATTCCCTGATGACCAGAAAGTATCTAAAAGTAGTAGCGAACACTTGATTCCCTTCCGCTTCCAAAGCACCAGAAACCCTAGTGCGCAGATACTGGTTTACTTCCTCTTTGGTAAAATGTTTAAAAGCTGTGGGCTGGCGGCCGCTCGGTATCCGCCTTCAAGTTTACCACCCAGGCCAGTCTTGGTGAGTAGGCTATGTCTCATGTAACATATATAATGTCTTATTTGACATATACGACTTTAAATATTCTCGATGTATATTAGATTTGGGATGGCCTCAGTTTGTTTAATTATTTTTAACGTTTCATTAAGTCAAGATGACTAAAAAAAGAAACACTCTCATTGAAGCTAATTTTCTATACCCTTAAAATTAAATGTGTTCCTTCTATTTGGATTCAGTTCTGTTTCAATCGCCGCGATGCAATCTTGTGAGGATTTGTTTGTCTCTCGATATGACTGCTATCAAACTCCCATACCTTAACCCATCACTGTGTCGACTCTAAGTCCAGACTGCTCTCTACTCCATCCGTCCACCTGCTGGTTCTAACAACTCCGATATCTCTGACTCTGAGCCTCTCTCTACTCCATCCGTCCACCTGCTGATTCTAACAACTCCGATATCTCTGACTCTGAACCTCTCTCTACTCCATCTGTCCACCTGCTGATTCTAACAACTCCGATATCTCTGACTCTGAGCCTCTCTCTACTCCATCCGTCCACCTGCTGATTCTAACAACTCCGATATCTCTGACTCTGACCTTCTCTCTGCTCCATCCGTCAACCTGTTGATTGTAACAACTCCGATATCTCTGACTCTGAGCCTCTCTCTACCCCATCCGTCCACCTGCTGATTCTAACAACTCCGATATCTCTGACTCTGACCTTCTCTCTACTCCATCCGTCCACCTGCTGATTCTAACAACTCCGATATCTCTGACTCTGAGCCTCTCTCTACTCCATCCGTCCACCTGCTGATTCTAACAACTCCGATATCTCTGACTCTGGGCTCATCTTTACTCCATCCGTCCACCTGCTGATTCTAACAACTCCGATATCTCTGACTCTGTGCCTCTCTCTACTCCATCCGTTCACCTGCTGATTCTAACAACTCCGATATCTCTGACTCTGGCCTTCTCTCTACTCCATCCGTTCACCTGCTGATTCTAACAACTCCGATATCTCTGACTCTGGCCTTCTCTCTACTCCATCCGTTCACCTGCTGATTCTAACAACTCCGATATCTCTGACTCTGAGCCTCTCTCTACCCCATCCGTCCACCTGCTGATTCTAACAACTCCGATATCTCTGACTCTGACCTTCTCTCTACTCCATCCGTCCACCTGCTGATTCTAACAACTCCGATATCTCTGACTCTGACCTTCTCTCTACTCCATCCGTCCACCTGCTGATTCTAACAACTCCGATATCTCTGACTCTGAGCCTCTCTCTACTCCATCCGTCCACCTGCTGATTCTAACAACTCCGATATCTCTGACTCTGAGCCTCTCTCTACTCCATCCGTCCACCTGCTGATTCTAACAACTCCGATATCTCTGACTCTGAGCCTCTCTCTACTCCATTCTGTCCACCTGCTGATTCTAACAACTCCGATATCTCTGACTCTGAGCCTCTCTCTACTCCAACCGTTACCTGCTGATTCTAACAACTCCGATATCTCTGACTCTGAGCCTCTCTCTACTCCATCCGTTCACCTGCTGATTCTAACAACTCCGATATCTCTGACTCTGAGCCTCTCTCTACTCCATCCGTCCACCTGCTGATTCAAACAACTCCGATATCTCTGACTCTGAGCCTTTCTCTGCTCCATCCGTCCACCTGCTGATTCTAACAACTCCGATATCTCTGACTCTGAACCTCTCTCTACTCCATCCATCCACCTGCTGATTCAAACAACTGCGATATCTCTGACTCTGAACCTCTCTCTACTCCATCCGACCACCTGCTGATTCTAACAACTCCGATATCTCTGACTCTGAGTCCCTCTCTACTCCGTCCGCCCACCTGCTGATTCTAACAACTCCGATATCTCTGACTCTGAGTCCCTCTCTACTCCATCCGACCACCTGCTGATTCTAACAACTCCGATATCTCTGACTCTGAGTCCCTCTCTACTCCATCCGTCCACCTGCTGATTCTAACAACTCCGATATCTCTGACTCTGAGTCCCTCTCTACTCCATCCGTCCACCTGCTGATTCTAACAACTCCGATATCTCTGACTCTGAGTCCCTCTCTACTCCATCCGACCACCTGCTGATTCTAACAACTCCGATATCTCTGACTCTGAACCTCTCTCTACCCCATCCGTGCACCTGCTGATTCTAACAACTCCGATATCTCTGACTCTGAACCTCTCTCTACTCCATCCGTCCACCTGCTGATTCTAACAACTCCGATATCTCTGACTCTGAGCCTCTCTCTACTCCATCCGTCCACCTGCTGATTCTAACAACTCTGATATCTCTGACTCTGGGCTTCTTTCTACTCCACCCGTCCACCTGCTGATTCTAACAACTCCGATATCTATGACTCTGAGCCTCTCTCTACTCCATCCGTCCACCTGCTGATTTTAACAACTCCAACATCTCTGACACTGGGTTTAGCTGTCTGAATTAAAACAAGCAAATTATAAAAATAATTTATTCCAGCTGGTAAATTCAAAGCCAGGAAATCTGGGTATCCAGACCATGTTATAAAGATACATAAACTCTTTTACTTTTAATTCTAAATCATAGCATGGAGTCTTATTAAACTTATTGAATTAAACAACTCACACCGATCACTTTCTCAAGGACCCGCATCTTCAGTGGACTTTATGGACCCTTGCCCTCCCCCTCTCTCCCTCCTCTTTAATTATTTTTTTTTAAAACCTCCATGACGTTAGGCCAGTAGCAAACTCCTAATAAATCATGCGCGTTTAATGATGGAGACAATAAGCTGTTGTACCAACACCTGCTGAAATTCGCACTAGTCGTTTAAAACAAATATAAAGGAATCCATTTTTTACCAGAGCGGAGGATAAAGAGCTTGAGAAAGACAAAGTACAGAACCGGGCAGCCGTTTGGACAGTTCACGTCACTGCCGTACACAGTCACCAGTGTGAGTGCGTTGACACTTGGATATTATTGTTCTTCTTGTTGTTCTTCTTGTTGTTGTTGTTGTTGTTGTTGTTCTTCTTCTTCTTCTTCTTCTTCTTCTTCTTCTTCTTCTTCTTCTTCTTCTTCTTCTTCTTCTTCTTCTTCTTCTTCTTCTTCTTCTTCTTCTTCTTCTTCTTCTTCTTCTTCTTCTTCTTCTTCTTCTTATTATTATTATTATTATTATTATTATTATTATTATATTATTATTATTATTATTATTATTATTATTATTATTATTATTATTATTATTGTTATTATTATTAATATTAATATTATTATTATTATTATTATTATTATTATTATTATTATTATTATTATTATTATTATTATTATTATTATTATTATTATTATTATTATTATTGTTATTGTTATTGTTGTTGCTGTTATTATTATTATTGTTATATTATTATTGTTATTTTTATTGTTATTATTGTTATTATTATTATTATTATTATTATTATTATTATTATTATTATTATTATTATTATTATTATTATTATTATTATTATTATTATTATTATCATTATGATTATTATTATTATTTTAATATACGGTATATCTCTATAAATCTCAGTATACGATATATCTTTAGCAATCTCAATATGCGTTATATCTTTAGCAACCTCCGTATACTCGATATGTATGTAACAATCTGTAGCGATAGAGCTATCTCACGCCGATTGGTAACAACAGAAGTCTATGCAGTAGAGAATGTCAATCAGTTTTTATTTGCTTTTTCAAATCTTGCTTCTTGTAGTCAAAGGTTTGTGGTTGACGATGTTGATACTGAAGAATTGAACTTCAGAGGCCTTTTTTTTTTACTATTTATACTAATTATCCCCAAACTATCTTCTTATCTTCCTTTCTATCTTCCTTTTTATACCTAATCTGTACAAACGTATTGATCTATCTATTATGTTTATTTACTTTCCTTTATTATCGGTCGATCTGTTTACCGTTCCATTTCTGTTTAGTTCTCGATTTTCCATCCCTGATTTATTAATTAAATCATCAATTTATATATGTTTTTTTTCATCTACTAACGTATGTATATTAATACCTACCTGTATCTATCTATTCATCTATGCACCTCTCTTCTTATTTATGTTATACATCTACCTAATCAACTATTTATCCATCTATGTATCTGTCTTCTTTTTTATATTATATATCTACCTGATCACCTATTTATCCATCTATGTATCTGTCTTCTTTTTTTATGATATATATCTACCTGATCACCTATTCATCCATCTATGTATCTGTCTTCTTTTTTATATTATATATATACCTGATCACCTATTCATCCATCTATGTATCTGTCTTCTTTTTTACCCGTCTATGTATCAATTTTGCCCTACCCATCTCCATCAATCTACCTGTATCTCATATCTATCTATTCATCTTTCTTTCTATCTATCTTTCTCTCTGTCTCTTTACCTACATACCTACCGTCCTATCTAACTATATATCTATCAAGTCATCTTTCTTTCTTTCCATCTTACTAACTGGCTCTTTACCTATACCTACCTACCTACCTACCTAACTATCTACCTACCTACCTAACTATATATCTATCAAGTCATGTTTCTCTCTATCTATCTTTCTGCCTGTCTCTTTACCTACACATACCTACCTACCTACCTAACTATATATCTATCAAGTCATCTTTCTTTCTACCTATCTTTCTGTCTGTCTCCTTACCTATACCTACCCACCTACCTACATACATACCTACCTAACTATATATCTATCAAGTCATCGTTCTTTCTATCTGTCTCTTTACCTATACATACCTACCTACCTATCTACCTACCAAACTATATATCTATCTATTCATCTTTCTTTCTTTCTATCTTTCTGCCTGACTCTTTACCTATACCTACCTACATACCTAACTATATATCTTTCAAGTCATCTTTATTTCTATTTATCTTTCTGTCTGTCTCTTTACCCATACCTATCTACCTACC
>JAWDGP010000145.1:0-44682 GCA_033675545.1 Elysia crispata | reverse complement strand
TGGTTTTGGATGTGTATGGCTATTTCAGAGTGTTGGAAATGAAAAAGCATTTTGTAATTCACTTAAAGAAAGACTGTGTGATGTATTTAAGTAAAGTTGGTATGGAAAATTAACTTCAGATCCTCACCTACATTTCTACTCATCATTTAAATCTATGATCTATCTAAATTCATTCCTTTTACATAGAACCCTACCTTTCTCGCTACAAACAACACTAATAAGATTCAGGCTAGGTGTATCGAATATACTGTGTCATAAATACAAGTATTCCAACAATATAAATATACATTTATGCCCTCTATGTAAAAAGGATATTGAAGATGAACACCATATATTATTAGTTTGCAAGGTATACGAGAATTTGCGCTTGACATACCTACCTGAGAAATTTCTGAAAAACAGATGCACGTTCAATTCAAGCCTTCTTATGTCAAACGAAAATTACCAATTCCACGTCGCGAAATATTTGTATCATTCCATTAAACTTAGAGATCATTTTGTGAAGATGGATTCTGAGAGTGTTTGAGAAGAGCAAATTGTGTATTTTCTATGTTAATGATATTGAGATGTAAAAATGTAAAATGTTAATCTAAATTGTTTAATTTTATTTTATGTTTGTGAAGGGTGAGAAACCCAACAAATAAACAATCAATCAATCAATCAATCTCTCTCTCTCTCTCTCTCTCTCTCTCTCTCTCTCTCTCTCTCTCTCTCTCTCTCTTCTCTCTTCTCTCTCTCTCTCTCTCTCTCTCTCTCTCTCTCTCTCTCTCTCTCTCTCTCTCTCTCTCTCTCTCTCTCTCTCTGTCGTAATATTTTTTTTATTTATCTCCACCAACTTTATGCTTTAAATATAAAATCTTATTTATTGGTTAGCCCACAAGTACAAATATCGGCGGTAAATCTGGCACTTAGCTTTTGCTACCACATCCACCATGCCAGGTCTAGTTCCTCCGGTAGTGGCCTACCATCTCCTGGGCAAATCGGGTGCCATCCTTATCATGGTCATGGTTCTCATGGCTGTGACATCTACAGGATCATCAGAGATTATGGCCGTTACCTCCATTATCATCTACGATATCTACGCTCTCAATCTGAAGGTAAGTTAGAATTGGTTAAGTCATTCTCTCTTTCATGTCCCCTGATAACTTAAGAGAAGATGATGCATTCTCTCATACATCTATAAATTCACTCATCAGTTTTTACTTGTTTTCTGACGCTTTTAGCATTTGCCAACTTAAAAATAGGATACAAGCATGATTACCCGATCAAATGAACATGTGGGGAAGACAAATACGTAGAAAAAAATGAAAATTCAAAAAATAACAGACTTTTATCCTCCAGAGCCAAACAGTTGCACTGAAGAAAAGCAAACTTTACAATAATGTGCAAGTGGGGAAGACTACTACAATAAAATAGAAAGCAAACTTTACTAATAAAAACAATAGATATAATCATATGTCTTCTTCAGAGCCATTAAACTACATTAAACAAAAGCAAACTTTACAACAATAATATATATATATATCCTCCAGAGCCACTCATAGTACAGTTTAAAAATATATATAGAACCTTGACAATTGGAATCCTTCCCCCTCACGTCATCATGAAGACATTCTTTGTATGAAGGAGGGATGGCAAGCAAAGACAGTAAACGAAATCGAGGTGCAATGTTCTAAGCAGCATTCTTTTCCGTCTATCTCTCCACTGAGACCATGATGTCGTGCTGATGGCCAATTTATAGTGATCGATCTGAAGCAGTGAAAAAGCGGTCTCCAATACAAAGTAAAAACAGAGAATATGTTTCAATGTTTAATTTAGTATTGTGTGCCTGTTTCCTACTCACAAACTGTGCCAACCATTCTACAGTACAACATGGCGGACTTATATGGACTCATCACTTGTGAAACCAAAAATTGTTATAGCTAAAATATTAGGATCAGGAAGAGGGGAAGAAAAAGGAGGTATCAAAGTAAGAAATAAAAAGAGAAGTGAAAAACCTTTTTTTACCAGCTGTAATAACTGGAAATGTAGGATCGCTTAAAAACAAAATGGACGAACTGTGAGCATACTTTAGATATGATCAAGACGCACGCATTTAGCGTTATGTGTTTTCTGAAGCAGTTGGTTGTCACCCTCTTTAAATAATGACGATTTTTATATAGAGGACTTCTATCACATAAAGTTAAACAAAGATATGAAATATAAAAAATAAAGTAAAATCACGACTAAGACGGGAGGAGGAATATGTGTTTGTAAAATCACAATGGTGCAATCCCCAAAAAAAGAGTTTTGTAAAGTACAGTTTGAGTGATACAGATATTGAAATCTTAACTGTGTCAGCACGACCCTATTATTTGCCTTGAAAATTTTCTCATATGTTAGTGACTAACATGAATATACCACCTAGTGCAAAAATTAACAATCCCTCGAAATGTTAACGAACCCGCGCCCGGCGCCCGATGCAATGATACTGGCAGTTTCAACAGGCGTAACACAAGCAGGGCTTTACTTGGCTTTCAGCAGTATGTAGCGTGTGCTACCAGAGAGGCAACATTAGAGGTAGCCCACTTTATACGAATCAATGAAAAGCCTACACCAGCTACCCAGAGTGCCCACGAGGCAATCCGACATTGCCTTGTCCTCCCCCAACCTAAATACAGGCCGTTAGTTTAGAGAGCCAGCTAATCCAGGAATGAAAAATTTACAATCATGGACACCACAGACATGGGACAACTTCCAAGCCTCTCTGGATACTACAGACTGGTCTGTGTTTGTCAACAGTGCACAGAATGTGAACGAGCTTGCCGACATCTTTTGTACTTACATTGGTACATTGTAGAGGCAATAGTACCCCAAAAACAATCAAAATATTTTCTAACAACAAACCATATTGTGGTTAACAAAAGAAATTAAAACAATATTGAACAAAGGAACTCTGCTTTTAAACATAAAAATTCAGAAGAAAGAAAGAAAGTTCAAAAAAAATTAAGAGCTATTTTACGAAAAGGTGAAGAAGAGTATAGAACAAAGATAGAAAGAGTTTTGAAAGTAACAATATGAAAAGATTTTTGAAGGAATGAATGCGATGATGGGCACCAAAAGAAAGAATGATTGTAAGACGCTGAAAATTTTTGAAAAGTATGATGATGATTTAAACAAGTTTTATGCAAAGAATTTTTTGATTGTCACTTGATTTTGAGAACGAAAGAAGATAAAAAATACACTGGAAGAAAGATTTAAAACGTAAATGAAAGAATTTTTTTTAGCGAAGAAGATGAGATATACAATGTAATAAAAAGAATGAAACCAAATACAGCCTCGGGGCCACATAGTGTAAGATCAAGTGTCATGAAACGTTATGCCGAGCAATTGTCTGTAGTCCTTTGTACAGCTTTTAATATTTCTCCTAAGCAATGTACAGTACTAGAAGTATGGAAAACATCATGTATTCTTCCAGTGCCCGGAAAACACCCTGTAAACAATATAAATGATTTACGTCCTGCCGATTTCACATATTGCGTTATGAAAGTTTTGAAAAATGTATTGTGTCTCATATTAATAAAAATCGTTGGCATTGTGAATCCTACCAATATGCTTATAAAACAAAAAAGGCGTTGATGACGCAATACTACACGTTTTAAATAATATGTCGGCTCTCTTGAACGAAGCCAGGGTAAATTCTCGACTCATGTTCTATGATTTTCTCCTGCGCATTTAACACCATTCAACCCCATTTTGTCTGAAAAGAAGCTGGGTACTGAATTATCTTACTTCTAGTTTGTTAGATTAAACCCCACATTAACATCTTAATATAATATAATATCAAAATAAACAATGGAGTCCACAAGGAACAGTCTTATCACTTTTTCTGTTCTCTATACACATCAGACTACAGACCTGAACATGATGACTGTATTATTGATAAATATGCAGACGGCAAATATGCAGATCTTAACCATAAAAAAGAAGAAATAAATCGTTCTTTGACTGGTGCGATAGAAATCATCTAGTCCTAAATGTAAGCAAGACTAAAGAAATGATGATTGATTTTCGTAATCAAGAAAATGATCTGAAATATAATAATTAAGGAGAAAAAGTAGAGCGAGTAGGAGCGTTTAAATACCTTGGCGTTGTTCAAGATAATAAACACGTGGAAAAATAACACAATGTAATTGTCAATAAGATTAAAACAAGATTGCATTGTTTAAAAACTCAAGTCTTATAACATTAATCCAAATCTACTTCAAATATTTTATTCTTCAATGATCTGCAGTGTCTTAAGCTTTGTCCTCATCTGTTGGTTTGGGGGAGGAGGAGGGGGGGGGGGGGTATGTAACGTTCAAAAACAAGACAAGGACAAGACCAGTAAAATAAATTACAAGAAAATCAGGGGGAATAGTAGTTAAAAACAGGACGACCTTGACACATCGATTTCCAGCGACGACAAACAAAATGTCAGAAATGTTTAGATCCACATCCTCTGCATAAAGACTGCAGACAGATAGAGCGTGCTGGTAGGTACAGGATACAAAAAATAAGAACAGCCAGACACTCAAACTCCTTTCTGCCAAAATCAATTTCACTATTCAATGATAAAAATAGGCTTAAACCACTGGGCTTACATAAACTGAGTGCAACATGTCTTTAATTTTTGTTTTAAAATATTTAAAGTTTAACTTAATTAAGTTCTTTAAACTTATAGATGTGTTTAAAAAAATACCACTATTAGTATAGACTCTATTTATTGATTTATTGTTATCTTTACAAGGTAAATATTTTTAAAAGTTATGTAAACTTACTCTATATATTATACGTGCTCTGTATAGGAACCTGATTACATATGTGTATTTTTTATTTATGTATTTATTTATTATACACCTGGATTTTTATCATACATATTTATGACTTTTTATGTTAATGGGCATGTCAGTTTCTGAATTTCCCCAAGAGGGATGAATAAAATAAATTTTATCTTATCTTATTTTGATATTACAGAGAAAACAAAATTTAGGTCCTGGTTTTTGAAGTTATTGAGTTACCCCAGTTGCTAATGCTTATAATTATTCTAGATCTAGTCATAATCCCAATTTGAGGGGGGGGGGGGGGGGGGTCGGGATGTTCCAACAGAAATGGGGAGATACTTCCAATAAACCCACCAGACTAGCATATCTTACCCACTGAGTAGGTCACATTGCGTTTCCACTTACCGATCACAGGTTCTAAGAGCTATTACATTCAATGGATATTATCCTCGGCCCGCACAAAACGTTCACATTGAACCTAAGCTCCCTCTTTCTTTTTGCAAAAGACAGTTTCATTTCAAATTTGAAAAAAAAACAATAATAGATTACGCTTTTTTTCAAATCACAAAATAGTATACCCAAGTAAATTTTATACACGATTACTAAATTGATACACTGTATTGATTAAATTGTCTGCATTTATGACAATATTAACAACAACAACAACAACAACAACAACAACAACAACAACAACAACAACAATAATAATAATAATAATAATAATAATAATAATAATAATAATAATAATAATAATAATAATAAGAATAATAATAAGAAGAACAACAACAACAAAAACAACAACAACAACAACAACAACAACAACAACAACAACAACAACAACAACAATGATAATAATGATAATCTATATAAAAATGGAGCTTAGCAAAAAATGAGGACCATCTAACCGAGCATTTCTAGATCTCCTAAGAACCTCAAGTTTGGCATAAAGTTGTGTATTGCCCTAAGGATTGAGTGGTAATATTATTTTTCAGCAAAATAGAATTTTTTGAAAATTAAAGGCAAAAAATGTGATTATTATTTTCTTAAAAGAAAAAGGCGAATGTGCGAACTATTTCCTGTTAGTACAGCTGGGCAGAGGTGGCAGGAATGAAACTAAATAGATCAATCTAGATGATGTAGTGTAAGTTCTAAGTAAAGAATCTAAAAATTTGCTTCGACATAGATTCTAGGATCAAGGTCTAGATATTTACAGCAGCTGGACTCAAATCAAAAGGTTAAGATCTACAGGTAGAGAATTCTAGATTTTAAATTTAGGCTTATAATTTAAAAAAATTCATCATAATGTAGCTTTAAATATATGCCCAGCTAAAAATTATCGCAAAAGGCAGTGTATTTTTATGCACTTAATGCGAAAATTCAAAGCTTTCTAATAAGTGGTTAAAAGGAACGAAAAACAAATTGGGAAAAGTATGGAATAAGTCGATTTCCTTATTCCAAAATGATTTGAGTCCTTTAGCTAAATTTTGTGTTTAGAATATGAATTATCGAGATATCAAGAATCTAGGTAAAGATGGGTAAGGTAGAGGCATATATCTGGATCATTTAAGTAAAAGGATAGATATGAAGACCATCTATAAGCCTATTAATTTTCCATACGTACATGCTCTCTCAGCCCCGGCAAATTGACACTTACGGTCCCGTTCGTAGGACGGAGTTGCAGCTTGTAATAATAATAATAATAATAACAACAACAACAACAACAACAACAACAACAACAACAACAACAACAACAACAACAACAATAATAATAATAATAATAATAATAATAATAATAATAATAATAATAATAATAATAATAATAATAATGAAAATAAAACTTTTGTTTTGAGAAAAATACCAATCTAGAAGTTGGGCTTTTTTTTAATCAATTATATGTAAAGAAAGTGGAAACATTTTTCATAATTATGAAGTTCTTACAACTTAATATCTAAATGCAAGGAGTTAAAAAAAGAAAGGATGTACAAGTTTGTAACATTAACAAACAACCCGCTGCACTCTTAGCTTGGCTGGCCATTATCTCGCTCCTTTTCACGCCCCTTGTCTCACCCACTTTGCATGCTAAATAGTCTAAGGATCACAATCTATTTTGAAGGACAAGCCTTGTAGGAATTTGAAGTTTTTAGACCCTCAGTCCATAGAAAATAAAAAAGGCAAAATGAGAAATTGAATTGGAATCTTTAAAAGCTAATATTGACTCCGTATCAAGGGAGAATCAATCTTATGTCAGTAAATGGGGTCAAGTGATTAAAACAATAACAAAAAAATCCATTTTCAGTCCGTCACTTTCAAGAATAGTTAAAACATTTCCGTAGCATGTTACAAATTCTCTCATCACGCTAAAACTAGACTGTAGATATCTTAAAAGGAATCCAGAAGAGCATTTTACTTAGTAGAATATGCACTGAAAATTTAAATCTAGATCTAAATCTAGAACAAGGCAAGGATGTCTGAGTCTGGTACGGTGCTGACTTCATCTGACAAAAGTCCTGCCCTTTATTATTAAACTGCTTCATTAATTTGAAGATCAGTCTAAAATTATCTAATAGGCATAGATTTTGACTAAATAACTAAACATTACATCTGTAAATTAAAAACCACTAACATCATTATGCCATATTGTGACATCCTTCTTTTTCTTTTTTTTTTTTTAATTTAATGAATTAATGTTATGTATCAAATTCAAATCCAAGAAAAATGGTTCAGTATTTCGTACTTGACTTGTTCGCTGTTTCTGTTCTTGAGTTTATGACCTCAGATTAGTGAGTGCTCAAGTTCATTGTTTGGGTTTAAGTTCTTGGATCCCTCATTATGAAGAAGTGTGTCTGTTTTCTATAATATCTTAGCTAAACGGGAAAACGGATTAGAAATGCTTTGAACAGCATGTATATGAACTGGCCATAAGGGCTTACTTAAGTGTAACGATATGAACTAGTGTGTTTGCGATTGGCGTGGTCGCTCAAGCCGTTTAATTATTATTTGCCTAGCAATTGTTTTTTCTTGGCTTTTTCGACACTACGACCACTTCTAGTAGTATATCTGGTATTATTCTGATAGTGCGGCTATGAGGGCTGACGAACATCAGGGCTGGAAGCCTTGGTAAGCGTGTCCTGGAGGAGGAGGTGACTTTGTCGACTCAACCTTTCTTTCCGTGATGTTAGGACCTGGTGTGCTCACATCTTGGGAGGCTCTTTGGTTTGCCAAGGGGACAGAATCAGAGTCGTCGTCATCATGGCGGTTGATGGAACTGCGACGTTGTCGGAGTATGCTGGGCTTGGTCGGATAACTCGGGAGTTGCGGCGGAGAATCTAGCTCTTATTCATTCTCGATCAAGTAAGATTGTCGAGTGTTTCCATGACCGTATATGACATTAGGGTTCCCATTTGTCTTCCGTTAGCACTTGAACTGGTTGTCCGATGTGAAATGGTTCCGATGGTTGGACTCATATCTTGTAGTACTCCTTTTGTTCTGTTCAAGCATTTGTTGCAAAGCTCTCTCGTTGACTTGAGCTGTAGAGATCTGAGTTGTCAAGTCTGTCAGCTGCCTGTTCATCAGTAATAGAGTAGGAGAAAACTGCTGTCCTTTTTTGGGCAGTTCCTGTATGTGAGCAAGGCCAAGTTTGGATCTGTCTTATCCTCTTTTCTTTTCATCAGACTGTTTTTACATTGTTTACAAATGTTCAGTTTCACTGTTTGATTGGAGATAATGTGGGCTTGATGTTGTGATTTTGAGATCGTGAATTTTTTGCAAAACTGTCGCATCTCTCTACTTCCAAAGGGATTGTTGTCAGCAACAAGTTCTTCTGGAATGCCTTGTTTAGCCAAGATGGCCCCAACACATCCACTACAGATTTTGTTCCTTTTTCTCGAAGCATTGCTATCTCTTGATATCTGGAATAGTAATCCACAACAACTACATAGTCATTTTCTAAAAATTCAAAGATAATCTCCGGCACCAAGTTTCTTCAAAGGCTGTTGTGGGATTGCGTGTGTTGGAGCAAGCTGGGTTCTTTATTTTTTCCAACTTTGATATTTAGCACACACTTGGCATTGTCTGGACCATATTGTCAATGTTTTGTGTCATCCTGGCCGGTAGATGGATTGGTGAGCTTTTGCTTTACTCTTTTCGACGCCAAGGTGTCCTTTGTGGAGGTTCTGAAGAGTTTCTTTTTTCAGACATTTCGAATCAGCATTGTGTTGCCAAGAAAAATTAATCCTTTTTCCTCGCATAGCTCATGGCAAACTCGATTGGGTTGCTTGGCCTCACAATCGACAATCTCTATCGCATTGGGCCATTCTCCATTTCTGATGAATTTCAAAACTTTGCTCAGCGCATGGTCGTTCTTGTTTCGTCTCAAATTTGCTCTAGTTTGCTTTTTTCATATACAGGGTCTGCACTTGTTAGGCTGAACATACGGAGCGAACTTTTTCAGATCTTTTTATTTGGTTCCTCTGTACCATTTCTTCGTACTTGTCAGTACTTCGAGTGCTTTTGCAAAACCCTGTAACTACATGATGACATTAAAGTGTGTGTGTGTGATTAAGAGAAAGAGAGAGAGAGAGAGAGAGAGAGAGAGAGGAATAAAGAGACAGAAAAAAAAAGGCACACAGAGAGAAAAACATACACTGTATCTTATAAACAATTGGATATTGTGGGTAGACTAAGGCTAAATTAACTGGTTTCGTTGTTAAGGCTAAACGGGGAACTTCTAGTTCTTCTTTGCAAGTATTTTCAACGACTACGTTTGGGTACATTTCCATCGTCCACAAGCCTACCGTGGGGTAAAAAAAGAAAGTTTTGCTTTTTAAATCCTAAAATCATTATCATTTTGTAATCCAACGCCACCAAAATTTGTAAAAGGTAACTGTATTTTAATGAGATACAAAGCTTTTGTATTTTATATTCTTTGAATAAACGTGTTCGTTAAAACATGTTATGAGGCACGTATTACATTTCAGAACTGCTTCGTATTAAATCACACGACACAATAACACTAGATTTATTTAAAAAACCGCGGCGAGCCCACTTCGATTGACTCTGAAACCACACGAAACAAACCGACTAAAACGCATTATTTTCAAATTAGAGCCGTTTTTTGTTATGGGCGTCCACCAACGGAAATAGCATTTAAAAAAAATAGCCTACTCGTCGACTTCTGACATTAATCTTTTTTCCGCGCAAATATGCGCCCAAGACTTCACTGTTGTGTGTGTTTGCGTTCTTGAAAATTCGCCGAAAACAAGAGATTTGTCTCTAAGCTCTGATTTAAAGAGGGAATTAAGGCGGTAAAAAAAATATAAAAAGTGTTGTTTGAAAACAAGAAAAAAGCTGAAAGGATACACCAAATCATTGGATACTATGTTACGTCATACCAACCTGTGGCGAATTCCACCGTTAGTTTGCTGACGTATTTAAAGATGTTCTTTGAAATTCAGAACATGTTAGAATGGAGAAATCAACATTTTATGTTCTTCTAAATCACACTACAACAGCTGCTTTGCAGAAAAAAATTGCCTTTGAGAAGCAATATCACCCAAAGACAGACTTTGCCACACTGGGATAAGTGTAAGTCAAGTGCTTGTATTACTTTACGAACGCTACACAATTCGATTTGCCAATATCTTGCTGTTGAAGTCATGCGCAGCTCTTTATTTTCAAAATCATATAATTCATCCAATCTAAAATGAACTTATTTGCTAGTCAGATTCGTATTCTTTATGAAAAGGGCTTTTCGTATTTGTTTATATCAATAGAACCCAAAACTGTTTTTAAGTTTTTAAAATCCAATTATGATTTGAAGTTTTATTCCAATGGACCATACCTTTTAAATTCTTTTTAAGAACAATAAAAACGTTGTATGAACACTAAAAAACATGCATGTACGCTTACTTGATGAGTCAAACTCGGAGATCTGCGCATTCTTCATAAAAATATGAAGAGAACAAAACGATGCTGAATCTTTTTTTATAATTGAATCGTTGTTTTGGAAAAGTAGCTTCAATTTATTGAATTCAGGATAACCGTCTTGCTTCCGCTTGCGCAGCTCATCGCTGGTGTTAAGTCCTGGTAGAGGTGAGCGATGTATAATATCTGATAAGAGCGATGTTCTGTCGCCTGCCTCATCGACCGTAACAGAAGCTGCTGGGCGCTAATTCGAAATTCTGGTTGCTGCTGTTAGCTTTTAATTATCGGTCAGCAGCTTTTGAAAAAATTGTTTATCGTCATCAGCTTTGACGAGCAGGCTCCCTGATAGCCATCAGTACGTCAGCTGTCATGTCGCGTTGTTTTGGTGCCTTCCTCGCGGTGGTCGCTTTGCCCGCTTTATTGACATTGCCACTTGCCACCACGATATAAGGGAGCACTATGGTAATCGAGAAATGTGGTTGTATGTAAAGGTTGTGACGGTGAGGAGTTTGCAGCTTTTGAGTCATCAGCTTGCTTTAACAGACATTACAAAAAGCCCTTGACTATAAGTTTTCAATTAAGTCAACAGTGATTGAAAGGATGTGCTACTCAACATAAGAAAAGTAACAAACCTCTGTTTCACGGGACTAAGCATACTTTTATTCATTTTCTTAGCTTACAACTGTACAACAAGTTGCCAGGTATATTATTGCCGTTAAACTATTATTATATAATGCCAAATACATTTCTCATGACATCCCCTTTCTTTAGAAAAAAAAATAAAGAAATATTTGATGCAAGGTTAAAGGTATTCATCAATAGTCATGAAAGATACGGTTGTCATTTCATTGTATCCAATGAAAATGATTTTTTTTAAATCGTTTGTGTCTGTCCTTGACGCTCCAGGTATTACTGAATAATAGTTAGCTCTATATGGTGATTGTGCTGAATAAAGAATTTACAAAAATTCGAAAATTGCAGAAATGTCTTTTCAAAAAGTTTCGGCGACTTACTGCGCGGCCGCGGCTGGTGAAGAGGTTGGTATTTCCCTTCTTCGTAATTGTAGGTTGTGTGCTTGCTTCTGTGTGCACCATGCCGCTGAGGCTCTAGACGAGAGAGAGTTAATGCCTTTTTGCCTCCCAGGTGATGGGTCAGAGGACGGGTCCTTCAGGGTGACCCTAGTTCTCCCCTCGACAATGGTATTGTCTCCGAAATCGTCGTCACCAGAGTCGGATACAGTTTCAGCCTGACTGAATCTGCCGCTTGTTTTTTACAGATGAACTCGGTTTCGCCTGAGCGTTGTCCCTTCAGGAGTCTCGATGATGTAGCTCCTCGGCTCGCCAATTGGTTTGCTGATTGTGGCTCGGACCACAGGCCAGTGATAGTGTCTTTTACAGAAACTTGGCACATCTCTTGCTTGACTATGAAAGTAGAGTTTTTTTATGTACTTTGCTTGCTCTCAATATATTGTTTCGTCGCTTTGCCTTTATTTTCACGTCTTATGATGTGGAAGATGTGACTTTGCACTTTTTTTTTTTTACTTAACAAGAGCTCTGCAGGTCTTGCTAAATTGCTATCACTAGATGTTGTTTGGAGTGACTGAAGGGCAAATTGGTGGTTTTGCTTGTGCGCCTCCGCTTTCTTCAAGCAATTCTTAACAGTTTGTTCAGTGAGATTGGTGCTAATGGAGACTCGAATTAAGTGCTTAAAGTCCAATTCTTTCTTGAAGCTGTCAAATTCATCGCTCGTAAAATGCCTTGCCACTGATTTTAAAAAAAATTGTAATGCCATGGATGGTGAAAAGAAAAAAGTCGATTGTTTCCTTGCGTGTCAAAGTTTCATTGGTTTTCCAAACGGCATTTTGCTATATTAATCAGCCAGAAGTAAAAAATTTTGTCCGTCAAGAAAAAATATGTCTGCAGCGATTTCTTCAAAGGGTTTTGTTGGCACCTCTTGCTGGAGAAGTGATTGTTTCTTTTGGGATTTCTATTGTATCTTCCACAGATGTTGGACGGTTTTTTTTACTTTTTCTGTGATATCCTTGTGACAAAACGTTTTCTCGGGCTCTCGTAGACATTTCCTGATGCCTTGATGGCCTTCTCGCAGCTTTCAATCATGATGTTTTTTTATAGTCCTGGGGATGAGAATGGCTGCGTTTTAAATAGAGAGAAGGTCTCGCATCGACTAGTGCTTTCTTACTGCGATTGTGACTTCTTTTGCAGTTCATGGCCAGCCTTGGATAATCTGTGACTTGAGGCACATCAGTTGTGTCCTTCGATGTCCCTTCTTGCAAGGCTTTACATCATCTGAGATCATCTTGGTGCATCTTTTTGATACGCTCTATTTATTTGGCCGACGTCGGATTATTTCTTTTCCCTGCCTTGTACTGAATATTGCAATTGGATCCGCAGGAGCATTCTCTGAAGTCTGGGAGAAGTCTTGCTCAAATCCTTGTCCTGGATATTTTCCAGTGGTTTGTGGTCACTGTGAATGAGAACGGGTCTTAGATAGATATATACATAAAATCTTTCCAGTGCAAATACCACAGCTAGGAGTTCGCTCTCAATGTTGGCCTACCTCGATCAGTATCAGTCATAGATTTGCTGGCAAACGCTATTGGTTTTGCATCTTGCAAAAGGTGCAATGATATGTCGACCTTTAAGACAGTTACCTTATTAAGGTTGTAGTAACTTAGAGTCATCTCTTTGAGCACTAAGTTCTTTAAATTTTGGAACGCTTGGTCATGAGTCTCAGTCCTTTGCCAAGCTGCGTCCTTGTGCAGCACGTTTCTCAGAGGGTCTGTGTAAGAACCCAGTTAAGGAAAAACGGCTCATGTACTGAATCATGCCCATGAATTGGTGAAGCTCTTTCGCTGTTGTAAGGCTGGCCTCTCCCGGGTATGATCGCGCTCTGGTCGAGGTGAATAACCCAGTAATGATGCTGCGCATTCAGCTTAGAGCAGAACCTGGCTCCTTAAAACTTTTGTGAGATTTTCTCTATAGTGAGAATCTAGAGGTATGTCCTTTCTATCACTTTGTTAATAACTTTGGGATCTAGGGTGAAACTCTGTTTCCATTTTACTTTTTCTGATGAACGCGATAGAATCCACCCACTCTTTGCAAATAACATTTAGATGCTCCAGTTCTGTTTCAAATTCTCTTTATACATTGATAGGGTACTTTCTTCGGAGTGGTCTGCATTCCTGAAAACCTAGAATGTTTGGTCTGTTTATTTCCACTAAGAAGAATTTACGTGGGAGTTTCTTTCCCAGTCACTCTAACATGATGGTTTCCTGTTGCTGGATGGGCTCACTTCTGTAACCGATGAGTGTGGCATTGTTATGGACGACAAAGTTTGCGTTTATGATTTTTTTTTCTGTTTGGATACTTTGTCTGGATACATCCATTCTATTCAAATTATCGAAATGTCAGGATTTTAGCGTTGTCTAATTCTGCTTTCAAATTGATTGCTACTTTTTCTCTTTCTGGAACTTTTGTTTTAATCCATGTGAAAAAAGTGTTGCCAGTCCAACGTTGTTTATGTTGAATGTACCTTCATCTGAATACACTTCTAGCAGGCCGTGAGGTGGTAGATGGTGGCTTGGGCAGCTTACTTCCTCCTTTTGCTACCTGGTCGGTAATTTGGTTTCCCCTCATTCCTGAATGAGATGAGCTCAATTGAAGAGCTATTTCCTTTTATTTTGGACAGCTTGTTAAGTTGCTCGCACAAAGTTGTTGATGTGTTATCCGTGTGATTTGACTGCAGAGTCTGAAGTGCTGACAGATAATCAGAAAGTATCACTGCACTATGCTGTTGCTGGACATCTGTTTCAAGGTGTTCAGCTCCCAAAAGCAATACGTCCATTTCTGCTTTGAAATTCGTTCTTTTCATCTAAATAGGTCTTGCCTTTGAGAGAGCTGCTGCAGATGGATGTATGACTGTCATTCCGCTTTCTCCGTTTTTTGCTGCTCTTTCTGCTGATCCATCAGTATAGCTAGATATGGATCCATGAACATTTTGGGTATTTGTGGTCTTCAAACCTCTGAGTAGGCAGCCAAACCCAAGGACTCAATTGTTCTATAAGGTGGTAGTTGGAGGCTATGTCTTCTTTCTTTCCTAACGCTTTGACTTTGTGATCACGCGATTTTCTCTGAAGCCTGCTTTTAACTGGTTGGTTTAGTTTCTGATGAAGGGGATGAGAGGGTAGTCTTTTTGCCTTTCCTGCTTGGCATTGTATCCTAAAGTTTCTTCTTTTTTCAAGAGGCTGAATATTCGCCATTTTCTCCATTTACTAGATAGGTGTATTGCACCATGAATGATCCTCAGGCCCATGTTCTGCACTTTGTCTTGCTGGTCTTGTTTGCCTTCGATGCTGTAGACCATGATGAAGAAGCATATTCTGCCACAGGTCGAACATTGCCTGTGTACACTTGAAGTAGAATTCTCAAATTGTTCCAGCCAGTTTCTTCTTGAGGGACTCTTTTGATGCTTTTGTTCTCCACTGTCTCCAGATGAGGCTTCCATGAAAGTCTTGGATCGAGGGTGACTCCCAAGGAGGTTAGCTTGTCGGACATTTTCTCTCCATCCAGCTGAATGCAGACTGTTTCTTTCTGATTTGAGAGGGAGAATAGGGTTCCCACTGTCTTGGATCTGTTGAGAATCTTCAGTGCTGTGGTGTTGACGATAGCATGTCTGTGTTAAGGATAGTAATTTTTTACTTTCTAAGAACCACATAAGTCTGCTGTTGACAGTTCTTTCCAGTAACTTGCCTAGGCAGATGAGCAGGCTGGTAGGTCTGTAGCTACCTGTCTTCTTCTTGTCTTTGCCTTTCTTGAGGATAGGTCTTATGACAGCTTCTCTCCATCTATAAGGAACATGACCAAGATGCCAGCTTTGGTTGAAGATTGCACGAGTGTTTTTTGCTGCAGGTCCAACATATGGCAGCATATAATTTGTGATGCCGTGTGGACCAGGCGCCTTCTTGGGTTTTGTGCTTAACAAAGCCATGTCGAGTTCTTTTGTCGTTAACTTATCCAACATGCAAGGGTGGATGGTACATCGATATTCTGTACTTCTTTTGTGTCTTGCTGAAATACTTGGATTCTACCCCTTGGTATATCTACTTCACTTACATTCTTGTAAGTATTGGCAAGAATGTTGCATGCTGCTTTTCCTGCTACTGGTCCAGATTCTGTGAGGACAGTCTGGCTACTGAAGACGTTGACGTCATTGAGAGCCTTGTAAGCTGCCACAGTTTTTTAGTATCTTTCTCCATGTTTAGACCTGAAGTCTTTTCAAATCAGTTCCTTTGACTGTGAGAGTGCTTTCCTTTCTCACACAGCTTCTGGGCTTTTTTTTGTAAACCTGCCTATTGAAGTCTGTTCGCTGTTTTTCTAGAGCATCTCTGGCTGTATCTAGTTGCTTGTGTAGATTTTCCAGTCTCTGATTCCAGTAGGGCTTAAGGTCCTTCCGTCTGCCTCTCGGTATAGACAATTTTGCAGCTTGTATGATGCTTTTTGTAAATAAAGAGATGTTGCTGTCTACGCTGTTATGGTGACTGAATAAATTCTTGGTGACACCATCTGCTATCTCCTGAAATTTCTACCAATTTGCCTTTTTGTAGCTGCAGGATGGTGACAATTTGTATTGGTTAAGTTTAATATCTCTATTGAGATACTGAAAACAGGGAGGTCAACAAATTTATCTACAAATTTCCTGCAGTAAAAAAAAAACTTTTTCATTTCAATATTCTAAATATTATTTACCTCCAAAAAATAAACTAAGTCTAAAATAATTGATGGCAGAAAAAGTCAGTCAATTGGAGTGCACCATTTAGAGAAGTCATTCTGTTTAGAAAAAACTGAACAAGGCCAACAAAGAAAAACTCTAGAAAAATTTATTTATACCTAGTAGCTGTTAAAAAAAAAGTGTTTTTAAATTATAGAAGAAAACTCATAAAAAAATATTTTAACTCCAAACTGTTTTTGGATACGAGCTTAGACAAGAGTGTAAGTGCCCTCCATTTGAAGGCCGCCTGGTCTCTTCTCTAACTTGTGGTATGTCCCTTCTATTTGAAGGCTGCCTATCCTCCTCTTTAACCTGGAATGAGTGCCGTCCATTTGAAGGCTGCCTGGTCTCTTCTCTAACTTGTGGTATAAGTCCCTTCTATTTGAAGGCTGCCTGGCCTCTTCTTTAACCTGGAATGAGTGCCGTCCATTTGGAGGCTGCCTAGCTTTGGAAGCTGCCTAACCTGAACTCTAGGTGCCCTACGTTTGGAGGCTATCTAGCTTCTTCCTTTTAAACTAAGCTCCCATCGGGTGGGCCAACCTGGAAAGATGAGTTTATTAATATACCGAACTGTGTGGGTCTTGAAATTGCGAAAAAGTAGGCCTATCTGCGGATATCACGGCCGAAGTTGTTTTTTTTTTTTACCATAGCAATCGGAGACGCAAAGGATGCAATACCAGATGAGATTTTTCAGATGGTGCACCTGTGTCCGATGCCTGTTAAGATAACGTCTTTTAATTAAAAAAAAAAAAAAGAAAAAAAAAAAAGAAACAGAAGAAACTTTTAAAAAATGGCGAGACATAGAGAGGGAGGGGGAGATAAACAAGTAAATAACGGGGCCTGATTGAGAGATACAGACAGACAGAGGTTGGGAAAAAAAAGGGGGAGGGGGGAGGAGGGGGAGGATGGAGAGAGTTGAACAGATTAAATTAAAAGATCCTAGTACTTGTTATCCAGATGCACTAGAATTAATAAAAAAAAATCGGTTTCTGTAGTCAGAATTTGACATATACACACACAGAATTATGCATTATCAGAAAGTACTTTACGAGGTTGCACTGGCATCTTGGTCAGCCTTACCGTACCGAATGTATCGGTCTGCCGCTCAATAATGACTGCAGGCGGCAAGGCAATGCCAGTCACTAAGAACAAAATGTGTCCTCACCTCTCCTTCCCCATTTTGTCCATAATATAACCCCAAGTTAAGCCTTAGTTCTTGTACTCATGTACTTAATTGTCACTTTCTAACTCAACGACAGGCTCATTAATTAAGAAAAACGTACATTTTTTAGGTTATAGGATTAAACCTGGCTGATAATTAGTCCGTTAAAGTGCACTATTCTTAATAACAGATGCAAAATCAATTTATTAGTTAAAAAGAATAATAAAATGCTTCTTGGTTCTAGAAGGAATCCGCATAAAAACATTTACTATTTCTGTGCTTTCTTCTATTTTGTCCGTAAAAGAAATTCCCCTTCAATTTTATTTATTCATACGTTTTGATAGAGGAGAAGCGACGGTTAACACATTTTTTTTTTCGGATTGCACTATCCTAAACTATAATACCTTTGAATATTCGAGAGCTCTCACTGCCGCAAGTTTGTGTTTCAGATTTAATGAATATATTTTCAAAGCCCCGCAAATATTCTCTCTCTCTCTCTCTCTCTCTCTCTCTCTCTCTCTCTCTCTCTCTCTCTCTCTCTCTCTCTCTCTCTCTCTCTCTCTCTCTCTCTCTCTCTCACTCTCTCTCTCTTCTCTCTCTCCATATCTCTCTCTCCATCGCTCTCTGTCTCTCTCTCTCTCCATCTCTCTCTGTCTCTCTCTCTCCATCTCTGTTTGTTGGCGACCAATTAGTATTTTTTAATTTTGAAACTTCAGATATCTCTTTCCGACGAAGTCAATGTTTATAAAATTTTGCAGCATGATAATAGAGTTACCTTTTCGGTGTTCTCTGTTAGAGCAATATTTGCGTGCGGTAGTATTGGATTACTATCAATCGTGTCTTATCCACCATGAATTGTCAATAAATTGAAAACCAGGTAATTAAATGTTATTGTTATCGCACCCTTTAACATCTCCTTTAGTATTTATTAAAAGATATGTACAAGGTGTAGTCATTTCCAATTATTATCAAGGAAGAGTGAGAGAGAGGAAAATCAAAAAGAGGAAAAAGAGAGTGTCCTCTCATCTCTCGCGTCTACTTTCTCAAATTTCTCCCAGTTTCATTTTTACTCTATTGTCAGTCATAAGGTTGCTAACTGTGAGTAATTTTCATTAGTTTTTATTATTCGCCGAGCATGGCATGGCACATTCTTTGTCTATTACACACTAAAAAATCAATCCTCATTAAGTGTCAGATAATTATTTTTTCACCGGTTACAAAATAGCTTGATTTCAGATCTCAAAGCCTCCTCTGACATGACCCTTATTGTCAGTGATTTAAGAAGGGAGTATTTTCTTCTCTTGCTCTGTAAATATTTTTGTAGATGAAATATAGTACACGAGAAAGGACACAGC
The DNA here is from genome assembly GCA_033675545.1 of Elysia crispata. Classification (NCBI taxonomy): domain Eukaryota; kingdom Metazoa; phylum Mollusca; class Gastropoda; family Plakobranchidae; genus Elysia; species Elysia crispata. Next base: position 25,654 of record JAWDGP010000145.1, on the reverse strand, counting down.
CCTTATGTGCACCAGTCTTTTTCATGTTTATATCCCAGTATATACTATTTATATGAAAAAAATAATTACGGTCTGTGTTTGAGGAAATCTAAAATCCATAATATGGTCCCTAATAGTCTGCTGACTGTTAATGAGATTAGATTTTTTCTTAATATTTTTTTTAATGAGAGGTGTCACTGAATCACGCTAAAAGCCGATGAAAAATCTAAAGAGAGGACTCTTACATAGGTCTCATATTCATCTTAAACATCTAAAAGTTTGGTGGCATTGTAAAAAGAAATATTTAAGTAGACATCCTCCTTCTAATATGCCTATAGGCAAAATGTATTGAACTTAACTGGCATCCGAAATCCCCGAGCAGATGTCTTAGTACGATTCTCTCTACAGATTTAAAAAACTGTACAAGTTAGTTCTATAGGCCTAGAAACGTAAAATTTTCTTGTTCTTTTTTTTTGAGCTCTTGTTTAATGAGTTTATTGCAGACCTTTTCTTAACAGTCGATTCGGCTTTTGAATTGAATGTTTGAAAATATTAATAATTAAAGAAGTTGGCTGTTCGCAGCCATCTTCCAAAATACATTCGGGCCCATGGCTTTTATTATTTGAAGCTTTCTAAATTCTCTTTCTATCAGTCTTTGATTCCTTCAAGATGATCAACCTTAGCAAAGGGAGAAGAGGCTTCATGCCCTTTTTGAAATTTAAAGATATAACAGCGACAGTAGAAATTAGTTAGCTCGTTTGCCCAATGAACCGGAGCAAAACCAACCTTACAAGAAACTGAGCATATTTTTACATGAATCAACTTTTTGTCTTTTTTTCTTCCTACAACCTCACTAGCCCTACCGCATGACAACCGACACCAACAGCTGTATCCTGTGCGGCAAAGGTCGAGGTCGAATGGCCAACCCCAGAGACAAGTGTATTTGTATCAGCATGACTTACTGCGCAAACTGTCACCAGGACACTAAGTAAGTTGTCCCATTTCTGAACTTTGACATTAACTAATCATTTTAAAGAAACAAATGCTTTATTACACTATAGTATATACTAAGCAATCTTTCTTTAAATAAACAGTTTGAGTCAGTATCATTACTGACTCAAACTGTTTATTTAAACAACCAATATCAGTTAATGAGTCGGTCAGTGATTCATTGTATGAAATTTCAGTAGTCCATTTGAAATCCATTCGAACACAGCAAAAACTTTTCTTTCTCAAGGAACCGAGCCGAAACGAGACGAGCTATTAAACCAGAGTACAAGTGCGCCAGTCACGGACAATACAGAGAATACAACGATTACCTGACTCATCTACGAAACTGGAGCATGGTGTGGACCACTATTGGAATCATCCCACTCACCATTACACTATACATGATACAGGTGGCTCTTAACATTACAAATCCATAGTTATATAAGTGGGTCTGAAAGTTACACTTATCTATAGCGATACAAGTGGGTCCGATGATCGACCATGTGTTTGAAACTGGAAAGTAACACAAGTTGATCTGATAGCTCTACAAAAATGTAACAGGATACATGTGGGTCTGATAGTTGCACTTCTTCTTAACGATACAAATGGGTCAAACAGTTACATATAATTTTTATCTATATCTACGGATACAAGTTGGCCCGGCAAATACACCAATACATGTGGGTCTAATAAGTTAATCATCACAATATCGGTGGATCTAGTAGTAAGAGGCGTTTGCAGCGATATAGGTGGATCTTTTAGTCACACTTGTGTAGCGATACGGATGAATCTAATCATATTATTAATGAAAGGTTTAAGCGATATAAAATGTTCTATTCTGAATAATACAAATGAGTACAGTGATTCTGAGTATTACACAATCTTATGTCTAACGATATTATATCGTTCTGGTGGTTTCACAAGTGTATTGAGATTCAAGTGGGAATGATATTACACGTGTGTAACGATACACACGATAAATCTGATATTTACACATTTGTATAGTGATACAATTTAGTATAGTAGTTTCATTATAGGTGTGTTGTCTGATGCTTACAAAGTCATTAGTGATACACGAGGGTGTGATAGATATATTTACCAAACATCCTTTTTATACGTTACATTTAGCGACACAGGCAGATCTGATAGATACGCAAATGTGCAGTTATACAGAAGGTCCAAATAGTTTCACAATGTCTCTAATCACACAAGTGGCTCCTAATAATAGAAATGCGCATATCGATACAAAATGGGTCTGATAGTCACACAAGCATAATATATTATAGCGATGCAGGTGTGTATTTGCTATTTACATCATTGTGTCTATTACGACAAAGGTGAGTTTTATTTTCCAGGCTTTCACTCCATTAAAGTAATATAACTTGTTCTTTTTAAATATATATATATATATAGTCTTCATAATTTTTTCCAATTTATCCCCCCCCCCCCCCCCAAAAAAAAAAAAAAAATGATGAAAATAATATTACCATAAATATATTATAAATTTTAAGTGCATTTTTAGCCTAGTTTTCTTTTTTTTTTTTACGCCTGGAGTTTCAACAATAATTAATTTTAACCATTAAGCAAATCAAGAAAAGGTAATAATAATAGTAATAATAATAATAATAATAATAATAATAATAATAATAATAATAATAATAATAATAATAATAATAATAATAATAATAATAATAATAATAATAATAATAAATCTTCCATCCCTCATTCTACCCACCAGGCTAGCCTAGGCTGGACGTACCTGTTTATGGGCATTTTGGTCGGCTCGGCAGTGATCCCCATCACTCTGTCGATGTTCTGGGAGCGGCTCACTGGGGTAGCCATGATAGCCGGTGGTATCAGTGGCACGGTGGCGGCCCTCGTTGTGTGGCTCTCCGTGGCTTCCACTTACGAGGGCGGGCTCTCGGACTGGTATAACAACACTGGTAAGTCGCAACAACACAAAAATAGTAAGCCAACTTTCATGGACACTTTATAAAGCGTGCATTTAGGTTCAAACAAATTAATGGGCAGTTACCAATTCCCACAACGCAGTGCACCTAATAGTAATTTTTTCGGTGATTTTTTTTTTGTAACCTTTTAAGGAACGTTCTAAAAGAATATTTAATTTTAAATAAACGAGGAAACTTCTCCAGCATAATTTTGAAGGTTTTTTTTTTAATTATATATGACGTGACTACATACGTGGTATGGATGGGTGTGAACTTTATAAGCGCATTTATTTTGTGGGTGTTGGTCTTAACGCACTTCTGCCATTGCTGTTGTTGTTGTTGTTGCCCGTCCTTTTTATAGCGTTGCTTCTGCAGTCGAGTTTATTGCTGCTTTCGATGATGTTTTGTCGAGGGTGTTTTTGTTTATTTTTTTTTTTTTTTGAGGGTGATTTGACCTCGTGGTTGATAAAATCAATAATTTTTTTTTTCATGTTAGTTTTCTTATTCATACAGCATATGCGCATTGATAACATTGGCATTTAAAATGACGAGGAAGAAGACGAGGTTGCAGATGATTATAAAATTGATATGTTGTTCAGTATGAAAAAGTAATAGTTAAAATGATGATGGTGATTTAAACGATGATGATAAAATTTTTGACACGCTTAAAATAGCTGTAGTAAAGAGATAGTTTATGTTGAGATTTTTATTTATTAGGTTCTTTTTTCTGTCTTATTTTCTTCTACTGTTCCTGTTGCTTTCAAACGATAAAAGGAAATGTAGAATTCGCTTCAGCTTTCATTTTTTTTTTTTTTTTGTAGATGTACGGTAAGTACATTTCGCAAAAAAAAAATTTTAAAAATTACCTCTTGTTCCTCCTCTTGCTGACTCATCCCCTTCCTTCTTCGCACGCACGCTGTTCTCACTGTGTCCATACAAAGGTAAAGAATTGTCCATGCTGTGTGGTAACTTGGTGTCAATTTTGGGAGGAGGCCTTGTCACAATTGTGGTCACTTTTCTGACCAACAAAGATTTTGAGTCAGAGCAAGGTGCCGAGATTTGGGAGAACACAAGAGACATAGACAACCCGCTGTCTCCTTGGATGGAGAAATACCAGAAGTAAGTACATAAATACATATTTACATAACTGTAACATTATATGGGATGCCACTAATACTGTGACAATTACCAATTTTTTTCTATTTATGTGATTATTAAATTACTAAAAAAAAAAAAAAAAAACAATTAGAAATTTTCAAAATACTTCAAATTAGGCTTGGTTTAGACCAGGCGCAAGCCGTGCCAGTGAGTCAGAGCGTACACATTCATCAGCTGACTTCTATGTAGCCATAACGTTAAATGACTTTCTTTTTTGGTCTTCATTGCTGTGCGTTGTGTATAAGCGGGATTTCTATTGCATTTAGCATGGTACCCCTTTGGCGACAGTAGCGCCATTGGGGCCGGGCAGACAGGTTATTCCGAATTTAAAAAATCACTCACTTATACAAAAGGGGACCAATCTGTGATAAATTTAGACTCTCTAGAAGGAAAAGTATTATACCCAACAGATTTACACCTGTCTAAAGTCCAATATAATACATATAAAGCAACTCAGGATGGTGCATTTTTTTTCAATCTTCCTGCGCCTTTGTCCTACTCGCCTAGGAATGATACTTTGTTTTTAAGTCTGTCTTTCCACTCGTTCCAACTTCATTCAGTCACGTCTTGATATACCAGTTCTTTTTTCATCGTTATTTTAGACCTGTCATTCTTTTTTTTTTTTCGTGCTACATAGAATTAGATTTCTGTTCACACTACACACGATATGACTAATATCTGTGGAGAGAGGAGGAGGAAGAGTGTCTCTAAAATGACGAAAAATGCACAATTTAAAATGTAACTGATGATCTTGGCTGTGAGGACAGTTACTCGTTTATGAGTCAAGTGCCATGAATCTTTTCACTTGCCCTTACAGTCTGATGTAAACCTCTAACCTCGTGATCTTTAGATATGAAAGAGTCCATCCGCAGGTGAATTCATAATGCACTCTAGTTTCATGCAGGATCTCAATTTTGGATAATTGCATTAAACTAATCTACAAGTTGAAGAAGTGAAGTTTTGATTCCTCTATCGATTAAAATATCTTATCTGTTTTACCACAAATCATATAAACCAAACAAAATATTCATTATTTAATCTGAACCTCAAAGTTGGCTTTTTTTAAACTTTATAATTATGCGGAGCCCATAATAAAATAGACTGAATGAAGATGTGATTTCCATTGAATAAATTCAACTCTCGCTCTTGTTCAGATGGCTTATCACTATGGTGATTTCTGTTAAAAGAGCGACTCATCGACCCTAGTGCCCTCCCCCCACCCCTTCTCCTCTCTTTCGCATAGCCTAAACCTATGGATGCGAATAGCACATAGAGCATGTTATAGCTGATAACCTTTTGTCAATCTGAGGAAAAACAAAAAGAATTTATCGATAGCTATATACCAACTATCGATAAATTCAACTACGTCAGTTGTGCAAATGCGCGTCTTGATCCATTTGCATTCTGTAAGGTTGTTGGGCAGGAAGCCTTTTCAGTGCACTAGAGATCTTTTTAAAATATTAAATAATTGAAATAAAACATTAGCACTTGGTCATAGAAGCTTTCCAACTCCAGTCTCAAAACATGGCAGTTGATCTAAATACAATTTGGCTTTGAGAAGACTGAAGGATAAAAAATGTAAATCTGTTTCCTGATCCGTGAAAGCAGTTTTATTTCCTAAAAACATCTAACAAGATTCTTTTGGAGTACTCCACAATTACTATTACAGTTTACTTTGCTTTGCAGGTGATTCTACTTTTCTAGTCCAAATTTTCACGTGTTTTGTTTCCTGCTTGACAAATACAATTGTAAATCATCTATAATATTATTTAAGATATCATCATCAGGGTTTCCACAGAAATGCGAAATAAGACTTTGACCAGTGAAGCATGGAAAGGGCACTATGAAACAAGATCTATATTATCTCATTAAGCCTCGTTTTGTACAATTGCTTAAAGAAGAGAGTCAAAGGTCATTAAATGCAAATTTTAAACTAAATATATCGCGATATTTTATGAAGCATAATTATTGTACCCATAGTAGACAATCATAATGCAAGTTTTCGCTAAAAACAAAACAGGCAATTTTTTTCTTTACACATGTTTTCTCCATTTCCGTTTTTCGAAATGAAAATCTTAGTAAAAAATTGCTTGGTTCCAGAGATTATTAATATTTACACATTTTCATTCATTTCCATCTCGGGCAATATTTAAAATATCACATACTAAAAATCTACCGCCGTAGAAGAAAAGACACATATAATTTATTTTCAAGGTCAAAGGTCACCTAGTGCACATTGAAATAAAATATGAAGTGAGTTACATTGTTAAGTTACAAAACTACATCAAACAGATTTTAGCTTATAGATGGCATATAATCTTGGAAAGATGCAAAACTATGGGGCTATTGGTTTTTTTTTTTCTTTCCTCAATTTCATTTTCCTCTGTTCAAAATTTTAAAATGCGTCGTATCAAAACTTTACTGCAGTAGCTTTAGCCAAACCAACATTTTTTTGTTGTTTTTTTTTTTTCCAGAAACAAGTGGGAATTTTCAAAAACGTTTTCAGATTAACCAAACGTTAATAATGTTCTTTAAGTGTTTTTGAATTTTTATGTTAAGCAATGTTTAAAGTATGATAATACTAGTAAAGTTTACCGTCAATGTCCTGACCAAATGTGCTCCTTTACGGATCAAGGTTTATCAAATGCATTTTGAAAAAATGTTGCACATTTCATTACAAGTCATTTTTTTTTCAAACCGGGACAAAATATTTTCCAATTTTGGTTTCTACAGAATACGAGAGTTAAAAGGATGGATAAGAAAAAGAGCGATTAATTATCTATTATACCACTTTTTTATTTCCATTTTCGGATGAATTTCTATTAAGCACTAATAAATTTTTCATACAAAGATTTAATGTGGGCGTGTGTGTGTGTGTGAGGGATTATGTGAGAAAAAGAGTTCACCACCACAAACATTTTTTAAGGGATTTCCAAAGTACACAAATTTACGTTACTTATAAAAATTCATAAATAAAGAAAGATAAACGAGACTAAAATATGGATCAGACGACATTGATACTTTGGAATCACTGCAATGTTTACAGAGCAAGTTTTTTTTTTAATTAAATTTTTCACGTTTCAGGTTTTAATTTTGAAAATAATATTTTCCTCTAAAAATGTATGGTAAATTTTGTCAGTTTGAACACATTTTCAATGTTTTCAAATTTTATTTTATTTGCGTATTGAATAGTTGCTGGACATGTATCATAAAATTTAACTGGTTTTCTCAGGGCTCAAGGATCATTTATAATCCAATGTATTTTTCAAAACTTGCATATTTCCATAACATTGGTGGTTTATTTTTTTACATGCAGGGAATCAAACTGTTGATATGATAGCAAACAATATCATAGATAGCATGTAATTTTGGATGATTTCAAAGTTTTGAAATAGTTTATTATCTTCAGATTTAATATTTCTTCGAATCTAATTTTCTTTTTGTTTGTTTCTTTAAAAAGCGATTTGTTATTCTCTATTAAAAATGTTTGAAGAATTCATACTGTCAAATGAAGCAATTCTAAAAGCTACGCCTGACTGATAAACTTTGATTTTACTTTTTATTTCCGTCTAATAGTGGGTAAAAATCGAGAGATTTTTTCCACCCTGCTACAGCCTGACTTTTATTAAAAGCATCAATGGCATCGCATGTCAGAGTGATGAAAAGACTGACGAACTCATCAATAAAAAAAAAAATTGAGATGCAATGACGAAATAATCATTACTCTCTTACTATCTTCTAAACACGTAACAAAGAACGTTATGTTAAGCTCTAATGACGCAGTTCCATTTTCATTTATGTAAACGTCGACTGATATGACACGAACAGTCCTTGTGAACATCGACCATTGCCGTCGCATTCTGTTTTATAATTAAAGACTTGTGTTCCTTTATAAGGCTCGAAGTAAAGCTACTAGCATGTTAACTCATTTGAGATTTCTTTATAACTCTAAGAAACATTTAGAACAGCAAATGAATGGGAAAATCTGCATCATTTAAAATTCAGGTTCAATATTGCAGACAGTTGAAAAAATCTTCAGCAATCAGCCCCTTATTCTTAATGATTGGAGAGAGCAAATGTTATGTTATTGCATGTCCTAGAGTATGATATGCCCCGTTTCTTTTTTCGATGATAACATAATGTCCTTTAAACCTCTCTTGCAACCTTACACAAAGATACATCACATCTCATGAAAGAAAAAAATTTGGACACACGCATCCTCAGCTTTAGAAACTGAAGGTAAAAAATAGTTTCAAAATAGTGATGTCAGATGAATAGGATAATCACAATTCAAACAATAATGTTGGTATCTATCTTTAATATAATGGCAATCACTATCTCCAACAATGTTTGACCTCTTTGTCCTTTAGTTTCTGTTTGACCATTCGTCTTCTTCATTCTACTACTTAGTGTGGACATATATCTCAATTTAAAAAAAAATGAAAAGTAGCAATGGCTGAAGTTTGAAGTCCGCATTTCAAGATCCAAACAAGACTTCCCGTCGAAGCATAAACCAATCGATAATTGATGAAGTTGGGACTTTGTTACTTTATCCTTTAATCCCCTCTATAAATGCACTACCGACAAAACTGTACTGATATTGTGTTTTGAAACATTCTACTCATTGTGTGTCTTTGACACTCTGTCATTGATGTTCATTATAATTATCTTTACACGTTCGAATAACATGAGCTTCGATGTCTGTGAGTAATCTCCTCGTGACATCGAGCCCCATAACGTCGCTATTGAGTTTAGGACCCTCAGAAAATATATATAATTCTAAAGGTTCATTGTGAGGTTCACACAAAAGGAGTCTAGAGATGCATAATGCATTGCTGATTCTTTTTTTCGAACATATTTCTAATGTTCTACTAAAAAAAATCTATTAAAAAAATTTGGATTTCTTGGAATAAGCTAATTATCCTCATTGAAAAGATATTAAGTGTTGAAATTTCTCTTTCATTTTTTTAACTGAATAAAAACAGTGTCCATATTCATTTTTCTAATATTGAGTAAATTTGACATATCTTGTAGGGAAAGAGTAACAAATGAAAGTGTACATATCATATTGACCAACCTGGTCGAATACAGTGTATTCGCCCTGTAGGTGTCGTAATCAGTAGATCGATCTATGCCTTTCCAATATCTAGTAGACTGGTGAGCACTGTGTGAAGAGAAGTGCTTATGCTTGGTTTGTTTGAGATCTGCAATTCATTTACAACATTTATAATTGTCCTTACATAATAAAAAAAAAATAAGTGTCTTTAACTTGTGTACAATTTAACTTATGAAATAAATGGCCTTAGAAGATATCAATTTGTCAGTGATCTAAAATTTGCTTTTTTTTAACTAAGCTGTGTTCCCGACATGTTCCCTTGAATGGGGAATCAATCTTGTTTGCAATAATAGGTATTGTGTGCGTTGCTAGCCCCTTTCAGCGCATCCAAAAATCATGATCAACTAAGTTTTTTTTCTAATCCTCGGCACTGAATACTCAGTATCGACCCTATCCAAGATATTCCGTAGTATTTACTGAGAAAATAAATCTGACACAGGGCAGAGTCCGGATGGAACACTGGTACTCGATTAAAGACGCATTCCTTTTCATAATCTATTTCTTTCTCTTTTTAGAGACATGACCAGTCTTTTTTAAATCTGTATGGCAATATATTCGCCTATAGAATGCCTTATAAATAGTCACTGCAATAAGTCTCTTACCTAAACATCTGAAGAAAGTAAAAATGACACATCGGGATAAAAAAATGTTCTGAAACAAAGTATCTTTCGGATCTTAAGTATTTTTACTGCTAAAAAGCATACACATAAAAACATAAAGACTTAAAACCAAAAAAAAAAAAAAACATAAGAAAATAAAAACAAATATAGTACGAAAAAGATGTCTTTTTCCTATCACATAATTAAAGGTCCGAAAATCAGCCGTTTTTTCAATATTTTAAACATACAAATTCCTCTTTTATTCTGTTCAACCAGTTAATAAGAATTTGATGACAAAGTCGAAGGAATTAAAACATTGAAACCCAGCCTCGTTTGGCTGCATAACTAGATAGAAAAATCATAGATAAATTGAGACTGATATTTAACGGATTCATAGCGGACATACGAGCTGTGAGTAATATTTTCAACTTTTATTCATTTCAAATTTATTCAGTATGTAAATCGCTCTGCTTGTATTAATTTCCATGGTAATAATATCCTGATTGGGCTCTGCGTGTCTTTTATCTTTTTTAATGATACTTAAAAACATAACTAAAATGATAAGCTACGTGAAAGTAATTATTTTTCATATTCTTTTCCTTGAGATTTTTTAAAATACTATATATATATATATATATATATATATATATATATATATATATATATATATATATATATATATATATATATATATATATATATATATTTCGTCTTTTACAGCACAAAAACACATACAACAATTCCACCTGCATACACCGTGATTTAGAGGTCGAGAAACATGTCTCAGCGCTTTGTTTTTTTGAGTTTGTAAGATAGCGAATAATTTTTAGAACAACGTTTTACTTTTCAAGGTAGGTGCGAGATTTCAAATATTATGGTTTGTTTCGGATAACTTTGCAAGTCACCTTTAGGCGGACACGTAATTGGTATAACTTATTATTGGTATTATCTTCCTTATTTTTTTTTTTTAATTTATATATTTATTTTGCTTTCCTTTTCTTCATTTTTGTTTCTTTTCATTTTGATATTCTCTCATGTACAGACATATTAAATTTATAGGAAAAAAATATCTATATCTATATCTATGTATCTATGTCTTCTTTTTGCTTTAAATCAAAGATGTAAAATGATTTTGGAGAGATTTAATATTGATATTGGAAGTTGGATGATTTTTGTATGTTTCGATATTTCAATACTACTATAATCATAAACAAAAAATCATGATCTACACGATTATCCGATTACGAAATTTCCTGTTCTATATAATTAATCAGAATATTATGAAAAATTATGTAGTATGCTTAAAGATCAATTGATTACTTTCATATAAACTTTCCACTACGGACAAACTGCGGATGGAACTTTTTATCTTAAAATAGCGATAAGCTCAATATTTGATTCCACAATTTAATACTTTTCTCTATGGCTGTGTAATTTTGAAAGGTTTATTGATCTTATTAATAATGTCTCTGCATTAGGATTCAGAAATTTAATCAAGAATATAATCCTGCATTTCACGATTTTCTCATAAATGGAAATTAAGTTTTGGATGTTGGAGGATCTTTAAATGTTTCGATCAACTAAGCTTTTTAACCGCTTGACATCAATGTCAATGTCAAATAATAATTATAATTCTAAATGCAGCTTTGGAAACCGTAAACAACTAATATTTCACAGATACCAAAATCAGCAAGATAAGATAGGTATTTACTGTTCATAGACAGCTTCATGCAAAATTCAGCCCTAAAACATGGAAACCGCTACACATCTGTCGCAGAGAAAATGGGAAATGAAAAATTATATGAAAAATAAAGTTTGGAGGAAGAGAGAGAGACGGAGACAGAGAAGGGCGGGAGGAGGTAGAAAAAAGGGAGGGGACTGTAAATCAGGAGAATATTTTGAAAAAAAAAGCTATGTAACATTAGGGACGGCTAGTTTGAAAGTTATCAGCTTTGGCATCGACTACAATTAAGTGTAAATCATGTCATGCAGACAGCCTGGGCATTTGCATAAGTTTATAAATAACACAGTAAACGGAAGCCGCAAAAGAACGAGCATAATGGTGTGTTATGTGTGTGTTAAATAATCAATGTCACACGTTTACTTCTTCCTCTTCGCTCGCGCTGTGACTGCCGCCTCTTGATTGCCATTGTTCTTCGAGGATGGCGCCACTTGAAGTACCGAGATTAACGTCAATCTTTTATTAGCTATGGGTATTCCTGCTGAGACAATCCCTGTCATTTCTGTCACGATTTGTACAAAGGGGATGACTTTATAGAATTGTATAAAATTTGTCGGACGTCGTTGTTTCCATTTAGCATTGTCCCTAAGAGCTTTGTACTTTTTAAAATATGAATATGATGGTCCAAGCACTAAGAAAAATACCTTAATTCGTCCATAAATCTATATTGAAAAATTAATGTGCTTTTAATTCCATTAATCTTTTGATTCATTTAATACAAACTGATAATATACATATATATATATATATATATATATATATATATATATATATATATATATATATATATATATATATATATCGTAATTTTTTCTGTAGGGACACGGGGGAAAATTTCTTTTTTTTTTTTTAATTTAGGCTTGATTATGTTTTCAGGTATGTCTTTCTGCTGTTCAGAGATTGCATCTTTCAATTGTTGGTGAATATGACTGAGCCTTTTCGACAATGTCTCATGACATCCAGTTTTCAGTTTGGGCGTGCTTTAATTTCCATGCAAGCTTACTTAGCGTTGTGGCCGATTTCTCATGGTGTAATATTTCTATTCTTAAGTCGGAAATAGAAGTATATTAGTTATATCTGGTTTCGAAATGGAAATTCCGATATATACTAGTTTCTTTGGATGCTATTGCTTGAAAGTGGCTGGGTATATAACTTCTTTTTGCAGGCACTTACCTTTCAGAGGCCATGCTTTATATCGGTGCCATTGCAAAGCTAGCTTCAAAAGATTATTTTTAACAATAACTTTTTTTTCTTTAAGATTGGAACAGTTGGCTGTATGGAGTTCCAAAATGTTCAAAACAGTACTAAGTGCGTAAATTTCGTCTTTTCACCTTCATTATTCACAAGAACAAGAAAAAACCACAGAAGGATACTGACATGCAAATGTTAAATCGAAAGGAAAATTAGATTAAAATAAAACGAGGTGATGTATACTTAAAAAATCTACTAAATTCGTATCGTAAAAATATGCACACAAAAAAAATATAGCAAACAAATAAAAAAAATATTATCATGAATAATCAGGGATATCACAAGAACAAAAAATAGCAACAGTGGATGAGTAAATAAGTCTTCACGGAATAAGAGTAAAAAATGGAGATAATATATATATATATATATATATATATATATATATATATATATATATATAAATATCATTATGAAAGTAGTGAAAAAAAAGTTATAGAATGATACGGATAATAAAAAAAAAATCAAAAAGAGTGATAATAAATGAAATAACAACAACATAACAAAATCGATAACAATGACAATAATTGTAAAAAGACCGAATTTTTCTTTTCATGATTGAAACATAATTATATCTAAAATAAAAAAAAGGAGAGAAAAAAGCAATGATAATATTAGCTTTAAAAACTTAGAGAAGAGACTTAATATGTATAAAGTGTTGAAAAACACAATTTAATAACCCATAAAAATCATTCAGGGCCAAGACTTAAGGCAAAAAATTTTAATTGTATTTGTAACACATGCACACTTTCGTATATAGTTGTCCAAAATTAGAAAAATCACTATTCTGAATTATTTTTAAGGAAATTTTTTGAATGTAATGCAATTAAGATATTCATATAAAAAAAAAGGAAGAAAATGTTTCCGTGAAATTATTTTTTTTTTTATTTGCCATATTAAAGGGTGTTAACATAACTTTTGAGTTCGTGCTTTGGTCTGTCCACATGTGTTTGACTTTCTTCTGCCGTCCCTACTTAAAAGAAAGACACTCTTGTATAAAAATTCTCCAGCAGTTGCTGATCAGTATTAACAACAAAAAAGAGGGTAAAACAGAATGGTCCAATATACTTAAGCCAATAAAAGGCAGCAAAATAAGGGTGTGTCCAAAAATAGGTCTCTATGCATGAATGGGTTGAATCAGAAAGAAAATTACTGCTGTAAATGAACCAATTCGTAGAATGTAATCATACCAAAAATTGTATTTGAGGGGCATTAGTTTGTTCATAAATGAAATGCTGTCAAGATATAAACTGTGCAACTTATTTTTTAAATACCTTACTTCCGTGTTCAGAAGGTAGAAAACTCGTTGGGGAGCGATAACAGAACTCTAGAGTCTTCAGAGAAGAGACTCCTCTTATAGTAGGTGTTTCGGCCCCTAACATGACATTCCTAGGGGGCCGGGCCACATGACTCCCAGGTGTCACCCTGCTATCTTTTTTATTTTTTTTCACAGCATCAGGATTCAAACCCAGATCCTCACCTTTTAATGGGTTGCTGATCCAGGCACTATACCTCTTCGCCAACTGGTCCTGCGATGGTTAGAGCATTTTTAATTCTTCTGAAGGAACCTCTCATTTCTCCTGCTCCAGATCCAGTGGGAACTTTTTCGGCTCTTTCCGCTAAAGCTTTTGTTCTTTCGTTGCCACATAATAAGAGTCAAGTCAGAAGGTCTTGGACTGATGTCCCTATCAATCCTCTGGCACCAGCCTCAACGGGCATCACCACTGCTTGTAGCCGTCATCTTGTAGCCTTTTGGTCAGGTTCAGGTATTCTCTCTTTTGTAGACTTGGGCCTTTTCCATTCTGTTTTCGTATGGAACTGTTAGCTCCACCATGATCAATTGTTGTGTGGAAGCTGAATTGATCACGATTTTAGTCAGGCCTTAGTCTCATTTCTTTGATTATACTGGGGTGACTGTCCCATTCTGGTATGTCTGCTGAAACATTTCAGGCATTTTTTTTCTGGTTTGTTGTTCTCACCGACCTTCCGTGCCTTCCTCTGTAGTGAGAAAAACTTAAATATATGTTTTCATTGAAATCAAGTAAGGGGGATGAAATTGATTTCAGGAACGAGGTCAGCTACTATTCACTTGTTAACTCGGTATTATGGCAAGAGTTTCCGAATATCAAGAAGACCAGTCAAGTTAATTTTTAGAAATTAAAGCAAGTCCCTCTACAATGTACAATGAAGGCGTGTGTGAAGAAAATGACGTCAGCGGAACAATTTTTAGCCAACACACATAATGATCGAGTCTCGACTAGACAAGATAGTTTGGTTGGTTGTTTTTTTTTCAGTCAGTTGTTATTTTCAAGAAATAAATAAACTGGACCCTTTTTATCCTTAGAAAACTAGAGGCGCATAAAACTGTTGCAATTAGAGTACGATTATTTCAATTTAAAAAAAAATCAAACAAATCTACAATCTAGATATAAATACCTTAACTGATCTCTTTGATCCCGCCCTGGAAAATTAATGACAACAGTACCGTTATTGACTGTGATCGACCTGCTTTATGTTGAGGACATTATATAAAAAGTGTATAATATGCAGACCTCCATCTCTGTATGAGAAGACTTTTGAGCCTAACCGAGACGTCATTGAGCTCGCATGAATGTTGTGAAATTTGAAGAATGACAGATTCTGAGGCAAAGTTATACATGTGTTTCAGCCGGAAAGGCAAAAATGACACTGCAAATCCAGAAGCAAACAAAAATTTTGTCCAATTCTTCAGAGAACTAAACCTGTCTGGGGCACACCGTTTGGACAACAGACCATCCCTATCAGACGTTCAACAGGCTTTCAAGCGCGCAACAACCATGGCCTTCACCTGCTCCATATCGACGAGTCTTGTCTTGGTCATTATCTGGCCAGCGAGCATGGTTGCTGTCGGCGTCATGGATCTCGACCAGTTTGTGGGATGGGTGAGTACAGTTTGTGGGATGCGTGAGCACATGGTGTGTTTGCTAGTAAGTAAGTCACAAGAGACTCAGCCGAAGAAGTAAAGAAAATTATGCACAAGTTTAAAAGATATATTTCCATTAATATTCTAGTAAAGTTAAGATAGAGAGTAGTTCTTTTTTTTTCTTTTTTTTTTTTAATAAAAAGCGACCTTCTGCTACCATCTGTCACACAGAGCAGAATGTTATGAAGGCCTAATCCTATGCGGGTAAAAAAATGTGTGCTTCATTAAGGTAAGCAGTGCTCAAATTCTGGTTGTTGGCCTGTAACAGATTTGGTGATCTGTTTGTCTAATGCCGTGATGGTATGAAAATATACATAGCCAATCACACGACGCGTCCGTAGAAAATAAGGCTGAAGTCTGCTTGTAAAATTTGCAAACTGTTAATCCAACACAATGCTGGTCGACGGTTGTTTACATCTCATCGATTTATCTAGAAAAGGAATTACATAAGTCATACGAGACTATTATATTCTTGGTACGACGTAATGATAAATGCGCTATAAAATAGCAACCTGTCGAAACAAAGATAAACAGAGGGTAATGGAATCATCATTATGCAAGGACCAAGTGAGAGATTCCAGAAAAATCTAGATCTCCCAAGTTAGTTCAAGGACGTTTTTCTCACAGTGCGAACTATGTTCAACAAACAAGACAAAGTTCTTAGGCTTGAAATACAAACATTATACAATATAATAAAGATCTAAGTTGATCCGCTACCCAATAAGTACGCACCTATACAGAATGGGGAAGTGAGTTAGACCAACAGATCAAATTACAGCACAATACATCACATGGCTAAGGACAAGGTGTGTGATTAGGTTTGCCCATTCTCTCAACAACCTGCTTGATAAATAATGAAGTCTTGAATCTAATGGGTGTTGTGATTCGTTCATCGATATCAATATTTGGTAAAGTTCTGTAATCATCTATTCAAGGTAAATAATTTGCACACTGTAGATGCAGTACGTGCACTAAAGTATTTTTTCGCGAGGATAGGACTCAAGATATTCAAACCATGCGCTTTCGAAAAAATTTTAATGTAGGCTGTAAGATTGTCTGTACAGGTGGAAGGAATATGTTTTTGCCAAGAGAGAAACGTCTCCGCAAAGTAAAGTTCCAAGATTTTTCATGAGTAAAGGCTTTTACCGGTGACAATAGCTGGAATAGGAACGCAAAGCTGACCACGAAAGAACTTCAGATAGAGGAAATAATTCTACGGAGCGATATTGATAAAAAGGAAAATGAAATTTCTTTGTAAGTACATGCAAATTTCTTCATTTGTAACTGCAGGTGAAGCTCTCGGAGGTGTGGGCGTTCCTGGCAATGATTCTGATGATTGGGCTTCCTCTAATCAACGAGGCGTGGGACATTTGGTCCACTCTGATGTTGAGAAACAAGGTAAACTCTCGAAACGCTGGTATAATAATAATAATAATAATAATAATAATAATAATAATAATAATAAGAAGAAGAAGAAGAAGAAGAAGAAGAAGAAGAAGAAGAAGAAGAAGAAGAAGAAGAAGAAGAAGAAGAAGAAGAAGAAGAAGAATAGCAATAATAATAATAATAATAATAATAATAATAATAATAATAATAATAATAATAATAATAATAATAATAATAATAAATATAATAATAAATATAATAATAATATTAATAATAATAATAATAATAATAATAATAATAATAATAATAATAATAATAATAATAATAATAATAATAATAATAATAATAACAATAATGACCATGATAATTATGATAATATTAATAATAGTCAGGAGAAGAAGAGGACGAGGGGGTGGAGGAGGAGAAGGAAGAGTAAGAAAAAGAAAACAACGAAAGATGAAAATAAGCGAGGGAGAAAAAACAAAGAAAAAGTGTTAGAGGTTTTCATTTTTTTTTTAATCAGGATAATAAGCTTGATAATTTAGCTGGTAATAAATTTCACGAGCCATATGGAGACAAAGCAACTAATGCTTGTTTCGCCATTATTTATGTGGTAATGATTTCTTTTGAGGTTTTCTATTCTATTGCATTGAGGTAAAAGAGAATTCAATTGCGATATCAAGTAAAACCATAATCATTTACGACTGAGAGCTGGAATAAATGCGTGAAGATTCACAGAAATTATAATATTGAGAATAAAGATTTCTACATAGATATGGATGTGGTAGATCAGATATAGAATAATGTAATAGGTAAATAGATAAATAGATAGATGCATAGACACAATGATCGATAGATGGACAGATAGATAGATAGCTCGATAGATAGACGGCTTGTTTTAGACAACATAATATAGAAAGATGGCTAGAGATCTAGGTAAACAGAGAAACAGATAAGAAAATAGGTTAGCTAATAATGAAAAGAATGAGACAGACAAATAGGCACGCAGACAGGCAGGCTGGAAGAAAGGAAGAGAGAAAAGGATGGATATGGGGCACTGGTGTATGTGCATGATTTTGTATTTTGATATGTAGGTATTCGCTATATTTTTAAAATATGTGATGACCATATAACTGACAAACAGGTCAGCGACGGGGATGAAGAATTCATCATTTCTCAAGCGCCACAGGGGAAGCAATCCATCCAATCAAAACACGGCAAGCGCAGCACTTCCGTTTCCTCTATAGTGCCCCCTCGTAGTTTAAAACAAAAGAGCAGCACAGATGAACAAAATGCAGCCATGATACACACAATCACCGGCAATATCAAAGAAAGTGAGGCACAGCAAGTTATTATCTCATCAGAGAATGGAACAACTGCGGATCTGAAAAAAGCAACAGCCAAGGGGCTTTTCCAGAGACCCATGCAACAAAATAATTCTCACCAACCCAAATCTCTTGAGAGCGAAGTGGTAGGAGTACAAAACAACAGCTCACCTGCAGAAAGTGAGCATCGTGACAATGCATCTGCGCAAAAAGAAGGTGACATTCCATCCGCCGGGTTCTCCACGCCAGTAAAATCTGCAAGCATGGAGATATCGACACGATCGGCAGAGAGCATGAACAGCGGTAAGTATATCCGAGCCCAGACTAGTCAGTCTGGAGACAAATTGACTAAAACTGTGTACACGGAAGTCGGTTTTAGCGATGTTATCACCCCTATGGTCTCAGCGATTACTCCCGCTAAGCAAGTCCAGCTAGATATGAGATCCGAAGTATCTGATCTCGATGAGCCATTATTTTAAGCTCTTTGCTCTTTTCCTTTTATTGATTATGAATGTCAATCCCACTTCAACATAAGCATTCAATGTGACAATTCCAACTTCAAGAATGAGTTCATGCGCTCAAGACCATGAACATAATGACAAACAATTGTTAAACTTGGTGTGAAATGAGAAATTTAGAATAAAGGAGAAAACATTATTGTTATGACGATAAGGCTATTTTTAGTTTAACAGGAAGTTACCTTGCAATGATCTTGGGTCCTTGAGCGAGACGCGTCTCACTCCTCAAACCGTGCGACTTTTTCACAAAAAAATCAGAATCTCCTTATGAGTGAGAGATTCAAAGAAAAAATCTTGTCATGCTGTTACTTCATGCTTATTTTAAATTTTTTTTTTTCGGAAAAGTAGATGAAGTACTTAATATTTCTTTGTATGTGTTTTTTTTTTTTTTTTTCACAAGCACTTTGTGAGAAATTTAATGGGATTTTCTTTTGCGTTTGAACTGAATATCTTTTGAAAATTCAAAGTTGAAAGTGTTAAAATTTACCACCATTTTTAAAGTTAATCTAATTTAAATGAAGGCAAAATTTATGACTAAATCTCGAAATATTTGGACTTACTTGGTAAGTCAAAAACTATGAAATATTTTAGCTTTAAAGTTAAAATTAAGTCTCTGAAAGGAGATACTCCGCTTTGAAATATAATTTTCATTCACTGAACTAAAATGCATGTATCTTTCTTAAAAAATTAACTCAAATACTTTACTTCCATGTCTTCGAATATACCGTATTGGATAATATTTCTGTTCTGCACTAAAACTTTAAACCCTTTAACTTACGAGTGTTGTATTGATGTTATTACCATCGATGGTTATCTCTCATCATCATCTTTACGCATATTTATCAACTTGGCTCGTAATCTCTTTCCCCTACATTCGTTCAGTCCCCAAAGCACCACAAAGATACCTGTACTCAAAATGTTATTAATTAAAAGGCAATTCTCTCTCTCTCTCTCTCTCTCTCTCTCTCTCTCTCTCTCTCTCTCTCTCTCTCTCTCTCTCTCTCTCTCTCTCTCTCTCTCTCTCTCTCTCTCTCTCTCTCTCTCTCTCTCTCTCTCTCTCTCTCTCTCTCTCTCTGTCTCTCTGTCTCTCTCTCTGTCTCTCTCTCTCTCTCTCTCTCTCTCTCTCTCTCTCTCTCTCTCTCTCTCACTCACTTTTTATAAGAGTGCTCAATTGTGGGAGCTTTTCATAGATATACAGAAGATCTTTCTTTAATCTCTTCATAAGGCACTGTTATTAAAAAGGATTGAAGGTAAGACCTATCTATCTATCTATTTATCTATAGATAGATAGATAAATGGATGGATATATATTATATACATGTACAATTTGTTGTATGATTTTTTTCATGGGGATTTACTTTTTTTTTACATTTTAAAAGTAGTACATTTAACTTTTCCATTAATTTTGTGTCTCCTTTGACAGAATGTTGTAAAAAAGGCTTTGGCCCATTTTTTGTGAGTCATAATAAAGCATAGAAAGCACTTTGTTACTTTTATGAAGAATGAATTCAGACAGCTTTAAGTGTGTGTGTGTGCTGTATATTCGTGTGACAGGTAGTGCCCGAAAATGTGATACATGTAAAATTAATTTTTATGTTGTTTTTCATTTAAACAATTCAGAATTTTTTAATATAGCTATACTTACAAATTTTAATCAGGGTCAAAAGATCTTTGCACATATTTTTAGGATTGGGCTTGGATTATCATTGCTCGCGACAAGTGATTTTGTTTGAATTAAGAAAATCGAACCAGAAAGATTGATATACGATTCTAACAAAGTCAAAGAGAAAAGAAATACCCTTTCTGTTGTGAATTCGAATAATCAAAATTTTTTTGTTTTTGGAGGTTTCCAATGTATATCACACTCTGTGATTAAATCTAAATCTCGACCTAACTTAGATCTACACCGTACTAATCTGTATTTGTTTTTAATGCGAAACGTTTGTTTTCGTTTTTAAATCCTAAGGTAATCTAAATTTTGTTTAGAATTAGAATTATCGAGATATCTAGATTCTAGACAAAGATGGATTGGAGTCTATTTGGAGACATATATACTTTCATCTGGATCATGTTAGTAATAGGACTAATAATCAAGACTAATAAATATGCCTCTCGAGATACACATGCACCCTAGCCTCGACAAATTGACACCAACGGGGTTTTCAGCTAGTAATTATATTGATGATGATGTTGATAATAATAATAATAATAATAATAATAATAATAATAATAATAATAATAATAATAATAATAATAATGATGATAATAATAATAATAATAATAATAATAATAATAATAATAATAATAATAATAATAATAATAATAATAATAATAATAATAATGATAATAATAATAATAATAATAATAATAATAATAATAATAATAAAAATAATCGTGATCATCATCATAATCTTCCACACAGAAAAAGAAAACGGGTGTTGTTGATGATTATTTGCAGAGTTCTCAAAGGAAAAAAATCAGGGGAGGTAAAACTGAAGAGGTAGGAAAGTCCTATTTCAGCGTACTAGCCTGGCCCAGATACATTACATGATCGGAGACAGCAGCAGATTTAACAGTTAACCAGACTGACCAGAAGTGTTAGTTACGTTATGACTCATGCTTACAGTACGTAAGTCGGTCTGCGAAACATGGATAATTGGGCTGTAAAAAATTAATTCAAAATATTAATCAGTTTTAATATTGAAGCTTCAAATAATTATGTTTGCTAGGCTGTCTTCATTATGTCAAGCTTAGGAAAACTCATCGGATTAGGTAAAGTGAAAAAAAAAATTAAATATACATGTAGCTTTTCTTTCCTTACTTTGGTGAAAATTGTGGCTTCTCTTCTTTAATTGATCTGTTTGGTTTGAGTGGCAATAATATAAAATACTTCTATCAATCAATTGTTTATAGTGTTTCATAGTGTTCTTCTCAAAGAGCTAAGGACTGATATCAAAAGCTTTGTTCGATCTGAGTTGAGAAATGCTAACAATCTAATTTTTCGAATCTATCAATCAATAAATTTATCACAGACAAAAAGCCCCAAAGTATTGAATTTCACTATAATTATGACCAATTGCCAAATACAGGTAGCTTAGATCTATCATTATTTTACGCCCATATGGCATGCCTTTATCTTGAAAGCTAGAGATATTTATATAACTCAAAGAAGCAAAGTTGTAGTATAGACCTTTCTTGAAGATATTATATACTTTTTTATACAAGTTCTTCAGTATTGACAGAGTTATTGTCCTTGATTACGCAATATTTAAACGGAGTTATTGGTATTTTACTCTAATAACCAAAAGCTGAAAAATAATGAAATTATGTTGCATCATGAAAATCAAAATAAATTATTGGTATCATACTTTGGATACAATTAAAGCGAAAAAACGTTGCAATAATTTTTTAATCTAGGATAAAAGCTTAAATAAGATGTTTATTCTTTGTTTTAGCCAGAAATTGCCCTTTATACGGATATTAACATGAAAAAAACATTCTAAATTGAAGAAATATATTTTTTTTAAAAGGATTATATGTTGTCACAGACTCATAAATTTATCATTAAGTACTAAATGTAATGTTTCTTTAGTCTAAATTTGCCTATCCATCAGGGTTATTGTTTGGAAATGTGTTCAAAATTATTTGTATCTTTCTACTGTACCATTATAAAAAACTACATAAACACAAAAAATATATGTAAAAAAAAAAACAAAGAAAATGTAGAGAAGTCAAGAATGTAACTTGTGAATGAATTAAAAAAAAATTAATGTAAGAGGTTCTATTTTCTTGTCAATATCTTTGTTAAGTTTTAATTTTCTTGAAAGGAAAGAACTGCAACCCTTTAACAAATGCCATAACACTGATCATGTCAAAGATTTAAAAAAATAAAGAACTATGCAAAGAAAGTTTATTGAAATTATGTTGCATCATGAAAATCAAAATAAATTATTGGTATACTATTGTAGACAGTATTGCTCTTTTATCTAAAAACAAGCATTTTGCACACATTAGTAGTTTCCAAGGAGTGGACATATAATTCATATAATTCAAAGAAGAGATGTATGTCATACAGAAATAAAAAGCTGAAAATCATAATGATAATCATTTCATCCAATTTGATATTTTCCCCGTATTTAAAAAAGTTGAAAAGAACGGGCCTTTTTGTAAACATATACAAACATAAATCAAATGAGATTGAACTATGCATACACCAGACTGGTCACAAGTATTTTTTCATACAATCCAACAAGAATAAAATTTCATTCATGACAGCATCAGATGCATTTCAACTGACCTTTCATCATTCTAATATGCATTGAGAAATGTTCTTGATAAGTTATGTTTAAATTGGGCTTTTCATTGACACCTTTAGAAACGTGTAATATGTCTTGCATCCCAGATGAAATGAGAAGCCTACTAAAATCATATGCTTTATGTAAAAAGTGTTAACAGAACTGGAAAAGAATTTTAAGGGAACCACCTTAAACGATTCATATACTATGCATTTCTGTAAACAATATCAACAAATATATTTTGTAGATTAAACTAAAGAAAAATTGACCAAATAAAATTAAAATTTCAGCTTCACAACTACAATAATTTTTCAAGCTGAATATTTTCAGCTTCAGGCACACTTTAGTAGAGTCATCAACTTTTTCAATTTGTATCTCATAATACTGCTTTTTATGTTTTGCTCCTCCTCCTGCTCCTGCTTTAAGTTGCCCCAACAATTTTTAAGCCAGTTAATTCTCCTTGAAGCAATAGGCTTGCCCATTTTCAGCATCTGTCTTTAGCCTGACAAGGTATTCTGCCTCATGCTTGGCTTTTGGATGTTTTCTTTGGACAAACAAGCTTCTTTTTCTTTGGCCATAAATTCATGAAAAGCTGTTCACTGAAAAAGAAAGTGTTTTTTTTTTATTTTCTTTGTTTTTTTTTTTAATAAAACAAAAAAAAAAGAAATGGAAAATTGTGTGCATGAAGGGATTTTATAGGAATTATATTAACCTTTTAATTTTCTGTGGTGGAGTAGAGCTGTTTTGATTGTGAAACTTCTAAAATGGATAACTACATGATGCTAATAAATACCAGTAATAACTGCTACACTTAACAAGAATAGATGGAAATGAAAAAAATCCTTCACCTCTTGATTACTTGTGCTAAAGACAAAAAATTTTGTTTGTCAAAAGGGTAAATGTAATAGTCTTCATAATATCTAGACAAAAAATAATGCTGAATGATTATTCAAGAGGAAAATTTAAATAAAATTCTTACCAGCAATGATAATCGCTCTAAAGGGTTTGTATTATTGTCTGTTGATGTCATCTGCCATCTGGATACTAAAAAATAAAAAAAAAAAATTGTTCAAATTCTCCCTCTACTTTGGTAAAAGTTGTCCTGAGTGATAAACCACTATCATTAAACATATTGTCCAAATTAAGAGGTAACTGCATAGATTTCATCTTGTGAAACAGAATGGTTTAATGTTAACAACACACATTATCGGGTGTGTGGATTTTTATTAAATTTATAAAAAGCATTTCATTCTATCCATAGAAATGAAAACTAGATTGTGAAATGATTGTCATTACAACTGGACCACTACTCCCAAACATTTTTATTTTCTCACAAAAACTTAAGGAAATATCTCCCAATACCTGTACTTAAAACATTACAAATCTCACACTGTTTAATTCCAACAACTAATATAATAAACTTTAAGAAATAATATTTGAAAATAATAACTTAATTTCCAGAAATAGGAACTTTCACTTCTTTCATGAATGGTGGTTATCTGACAAGATGAAAACAGTGCTCTATAGATTATATTCTTTGAAAGTTTGCACCTAGATCTAGATCTAGAAAACCTTCTTTAAGTTATCAATATTTAAACATTAAAATTAAGTTGCTGTTTTGGCACACTTTATGAAAATGGAGCAGGAGAGAAAATATAATAATTTATTTACTATTCTTGGAATTGGTTCATTTACACAAAAACACAAGCACATTTTCCTGTCCCTTATATTTTTTGCACAATCTTACCCTTGAATGAGTTAAAAACAAATTCTTTCCTGTCATAGCCTGATACAATTTTCTCATATATCGATTTTGCATTATGATCTAGATCTAGATATTTATAATTTTCATTTTGCTTAATTTAGCCAAATCAGTTTCAAAGAAAACAATGTCCTCTAGCAATGTTGGGAAAGTTTGTCAGCATATTCTCTTCAAACCTTTGACTACTGTAACATATGTAGATATAAACGCCACATAGTATCATCATTCATAAAACTTTTCAAAAGAAAACAAAATAGAAAATGCAGGTTTCCTGCACTTCTCCAAAAACTAGATCTAGATCTATCAAACTTACACAAATTGACAAAGAAGCTATTCCTGTGCAATTTTGTAAAAGTTATCTCACAGCTCTAATAAATGCACAAACATGTTGGCTCTAAAACTAAATATAAATTTCAAAAGATTAGGAGAACTGTTCTAGCTTTATTGTCTGCAGTTCTTAAAAAACCGATGACTTTTCTTTAAATCTGAACCTTTTCATAACTTTTCCGAATAAATATGGTTTGACATGAAAGAACTCTGTCAAATCGTGTTAAGTGATAGAAGATCCAAATATTTGTGAGAACAATAAGAAAAACCGAAAATTTACATTAATCTTTCCAAGTTAC
>JAWDGP010000144.1:5000-11479 GCA_033675545.1 Elysia crispata | reverse complement strand
GTTTTTTTCTTTCTGAATTATTCACACTTTTATGAATTGGGCTAGTACACATCCCATCCATGAAAAATCTTATGATATTTTGTAAAGTCACTGCGTAAGTGAAAACTTTCACGCTACCTTCCCGCAGCTTCAATGTGTCAGTAAACCGTCTGGGTGGATCGTTCGGAGGGAAGTTCCTCAGCTCATTAGTGTCGTCTGGTGCTGCAGCAATCGCAGCAAATGTCACTGGCAGGTAAGTCTTAATTCGAGGATTGATCTAACTGGAGAGAAAAATTAAAAAAAAGAAAGAGAACAAAAAAAAATCATGGGATATTAAAAAAGACCTGCAGCAATTGGGAAGTAAACATTACTTTCCTTTATCTATCTTTTCACCAATCGCATTTTCTCATGGTTTTGTTTTCTTTATAACGTGTCACATCTTAAAATTGTTTCTCTTCATGTTAAGATTAGCCCTGATTAGATGAGATTAGATCTGGCTTCGAGATTATTCACCAAGGAATCCAATTCAGGCAGAGTGTCTAAGTTGACCCATGTACCGACTGGGCTTTTTGGTCCCTCGTAAAGAATGCTTTGGTGTAGGATTCAACCGCTTATAGAACAGTCTGACCAAAATTATAATTGCCATTCCTTGCACATATGTTATCCACCTATGGTGAACTATCTTGAAAGTTTTACTAGAGATTTTTGTATGTATATGGATATGTTTTTTTTTAAATTGTTGTGTACGCCATCACCAGGCCTGTACGACTGAATTTGGATCTGTCTGCTAACATGAAAAATGTTGGCAAACGCTGGCCGTTGCTGGCCAAGTACAAGGTCAGTTCTTCACTTGCAAAGGAATAATAATAATTATGACCACAGCTATGTCTTGAGAATGATTTTAGTGTGCAATTTTTTTTTCTTTATTGAATAACTATTATTATTTTAAACTCTACCAAAAGGAATATAGAAAGTCAAAATATTTTTTTTTATTTGAATAAAAAATAACTGATTGTGCGAGCAGTTATCTTACTCTGGAATTCTTAACAGTTGACATCTGGCTGCTCATTCCTTGCTGTGCAATCGTTTTATTGAATTTCATCTCCATCTTTTCATCTATTTGAATCCTCACAGCTCTTATCACTTATCGCGCTTTGATCGTGTCACCATTTCTAGTCATATTAATGATAATATCAGCAGCTTCAATAATCTCTGCAATGGGATTCTTTAGCTAAAAATGGTAAATATGGGACAGAATGACTACATCTTGGTGTCTTTAATGATGCGGATACTTTGTCTATTCTCTCCTTCCTCCTCAAAGGCTGGATGTAACAAAGATGGCAAGCTGGTAGCTATTGATATTGACCTTTACATAGATTCTGGCCATCTCCCTTGTATAACAATGGATCTGCTGCCTTTGATTGAATGTGGTATGAGTTTTAAACTTTTTTGTACTTTCATTAGCATTCTTAACACTCCTAAAATTTGTTTCATTATATGAATGATATTAATCCCGGTGAGAAAAAGTTTTATTTTTTTTGTCCTACTTAATGGTCATTTATCCTGATACTCTAGCATTTAATTTTAAACATAAATTTGAATATTATCTTTATGCCAGTCAGATTGCAGCGTAAATAAGAGAAGTTTTCTTGATCTCAACAAAGAACAACTCAGACACACTAATATTTTTAACTGAAAAGTTTACAATTCTCTCTCGAGAACTCTTGTCTTTAATTCAGTAAGTAGCGCTCATGTATGTGCAACCTCCATGTAAAAAATTTGTTATTTTATATATTTTTTTCATTGCAAGAGCAGCCAATACATTTCTGACAAATACTGTCAAAAGTTCATTTTAAAGCGCCATTTAATTATTTAATATTAAATTCTATTAATAGTAACAAGCAAGGAGAACACTGTCTTCTGTATAGGCTTATTAGATCTAACGTTTTGTATAATATTTCTCTACTCTCGACAGCCTACCACAGCCCTAACTACAGGATCACTTACCAAAAGGCCTATACGAACAAAATGGGTGCTGGGCCGGTTCGTGGACCAGGTAGACTTATTAAATTAAATAGAAATTTTAAATAGTCTCACTGACGAATTCCTCCATTCTCGGAGAGCTGAAAAAGTTTGGGACGAAACAAGTAAATGTAGGTCCTAAGGCGTTGGAGAGAAAAAATCAAGAAACGGAGAAGTTAACAGATATTAATAAGACATGAATATGACTGAGTTTGTTACTGGTTTGAGACCAAGCCTCCCGGCCTCATGAGTTGGTCAAACTATGAAGAAGGTTAAAATTTAAGACCTATCGATTGCGTAGGTCCAAATTTGTCAAAGGGTTTGTTTTGTAAGCATTCTTTATTTTATCACAGGTCAGATTCCAGGATGCCTCATTATGGAGACCATTTTAGAGCATTTGTGCAAGGAATCCAAGCAAGACATTATTTTGATGAGAGAGATCAATCTACAGGAAGATGGTCAGGTCAGAAATAATGCCTTTACTCGAAAAACACATTTTTGAAAGACGGGTGCAAATTAAAGCCCTTATGGGGGTAAGCCGATAACAGTAAATTTATCTGGGTCTTTGAGCGCATTACACTAGCTAAAAACAAAACAAACCAAAAAAAAAAACCAAACAAAAACAAATAAAAAAAATTGCTGGCATTAAAATGCACTATTTTAGAGTGCACATTTGAATTTTTATTTCTAGAGGATCTTTTAAACTGTTTTACCTGAAACTCAAAATGTGGACTCTTGTATTTTAGCCAGGTTCTTGTAGATATGACACATAATGTCGAAATGATGTGCATGATTAGAACTCCGGTTTGAACAAACTAGGGCATAACTATTGAAATAGATGTTTATTTTTTAAAGTTTGATCTGTTGTGGTACCTACCCGCACACTTGTATCTCGCACAGGCTCTCTATTTGTGTGTTTAGAATATGCAGACCTTTATTTTGATTTAAAGGTGACAATACTCTTTTAAATAACTGAATCGCAATAGGAGCAAAATGAGGCAAAAATCTGAGCACAAACACCATGTATTTTGGGGCGAGTTCAGAAGAGCCATATCGTATGTATGTATGTGTGAATATATATGTATATATGAATAAATCAGTATTTGTTTTCGCACCTTGTTTGACAATTTGAAACTAATTGAACCCATTTTGTCGCTCAGCTCACCATCACTGGCAAAGAGTTGAAGAATGTCACAATCAAGAAAGTCTGGAATCGACTGAAGCAGACAGCCGAGGTGACCTCCAGGCAGGAGGAAATCAATAGGTTCAACAAGGTACCTTGTAAGATCTCATCGAGTGTCGTTTGGTTATGAAAATCAATTCAAAATGAACAATCCTTCTTAGAACAATAAGAAAAAGAAACCTAAAATATCACGAAGCAACAGACCTGTCACGGGCTATAGTTAGCTTACATAAAGCGAAGTAATTTCAGCTCAGGGGATTTCTTGTTGTAGCTTCATTCTAATGGGGATGATTTCAAAATCGTTGATTATCTGTGTAAATTGTTTTGGTTGATTTCTTCTCAATATTTTGCTATTAACCCTTGTGATGGGTAAGTCATATTTATATTTTTTAATTGCTACCAACGGAACATTTGTATACTTATTGTTAGTTTTATGTCAAACACAAATTCACATGTCTCAGTCTAAATTTTTTTACGAAATGTTTGCTTTTGAGGAACAGATTGGTCAGTTGATACCTTTTATCTCTCACTGAGTTTACATCAAGCTCAACACTGCCACCCCGAATCTTATTTTCCGAGTCTTTCTTCATTGCAGAACAACCTGTGGCGCAAGCGAGGTCTAGCCATGACAGCTGTAAGATACGACATGGAGTGGCCTGCCCTTGGTTTGTCTGCCCATCTCTCCATCTTCGCTGCTGATGGCACTGTGACCATCGTCACTGCTGGAGTTGAGATGGGTCAGGGACTCTACATGAAGGCAAGTCGAGATAGCTACAAAAAAAAAAAAGAACCTTTGTTAAGTTCTAAATCTAAGAGAAATTTAAACAGCAACTCAAGTTTTGTATACAATTGACTATCACAAAAATAAAATTTGGCTGGTAAAAATTTACAGAGAACTGTTTTATTCTATAAACTGGAGAATTTTCACTATTCTGTTCATTCTCTGTGTGGTTTTCAAAACGAGCATTTTAATGTGGTTGTTATGTTTCTGCTCACACCGCTGCAGATAGCGCAGGCTGCGGCCTACAGACTCAACATCCCCGTGGACTATATCAAGATCCGACCCAACCAGAACAACGTCACGCCCAATCCTTTCATCACAGGGGGCAGCACCGGGAGCGAGCGCAGTGTGGCGGTAAGCAATTTTTTTTTTTAATGAAGATTTTGTTCAAAGCACAGCAACATAATCCTCATTTGATCTTCTCTGTGCGCTAGTATACATTTTTAACATTTATGTTTAGTAAATGCATTTTTCGAGCTTTTTTCTTCTTTTCCTCTTCTAATTTTTTTTCGAGTGGACGGGTGGAAAAAAGGTTTTTGAATAAATAAAAAGCAATGTAATTTCTATGTCGATTTCTGCATTTATTGATACAGCTCATAGCCAGCCTAGATTTGTGCTGGGCTCTGGAAAAGAAATTGATAACCCTCAGTGCCTTCTCTTCCAAAAAATAGTGAAAAAAAAGATCCACGTTTTCTTATGTGAATGATCAGTTCGAACCTGTTGTCAAGCTAAAGAAACAGATCTATGCTACCGAACCAGCACTTGACACTCGCTCTGCGTGTCCGTAGAGGCATTCTTCACTCAGGCTAAGATAATAATGTGATCGTTTCGCCCATACAGAGCTAGAGAGATTTATGCTGTGGACATGCTCATAAATCAAAAACGAATTGAAAAAGAGAACATTTTTCCATGCATAAGAGCAGGTATTCTACGCAGAAATTTCATGAATTAAATAGTGTGTTGTCTTGCTCAATACGAAACTTTGTGATGAAATGTGACAATTTAAGCGCGGACAGATTGCTTGGTTCTTGCATGCCTATAACTTAAGAACTTTAAAAAAGATTTGATCAAAAAACTTTGATAAAACAATAATTTGCACGAAAAAAACCCCCCACAAAGAACGACCAAAAAGCATTGGAGTCTTCATAGAAAGAGAGCTACTTTCTTCTCTTTTTTCTTCCAGAGTATTTTGATGGCATGTGATCAAATCAACGAGAGGCTTCAACCAGTGAGAGAGAAATTTCCTGATGCGGATTGGAAAACCCTGGTTCTCACTGCTTCCTTCATGGCAATAGATCTCTCAGCGGAAGCAACGTAAGAATAATATTACTGTTCCTAGTTCACAGCATATTAATAATGATAACTCTTAGTTGTATAGATTACTCTTACACCAAGGGCACCATTCATTGAACATCTAAGAAAAACTCATGCATTTAATGAAACATTTTACAATAATGTGTAATAAAAATTTAAATAGACTAGAGAATTAAAAGAATTATCGTTTTAATAATTGCCGCCTCAGATTTGTAAGAAACACAGGAGGTTTTCTTAACACAGTGCGAACTTATAGGTCATCAAACTTGACTTATTCAAATAAATTTTTGTGTTACCATGTGTCTTAAATAAAGATTGATGATGATGATGATGATGATGATGATGATGATGATGATGATGATGATGATGATGATGATGATGATGATGATGATGATGATGATGATGATGATGATGATGATGATGATGATGATGATGATGATGATGATGATGATGATGATGATGATGATGATGATGATGATGATGATGATGATGATGATGATGATGATGATGATGATGATGATGATGATGATGATGATGATGATGATGATGATGATG
Source organism: Elysia crispata (assembly GCA_033675545.1). Classification (NCBI taxonomy): domain Eukaryota; kingdom Metazoa; phylum Mollusca; class Gastropoda; family Plakobranchidae; genus Elysia; species Elysia crispata. Next base: position 5,645 of record JAWDGP010000144.1, on the reverse strand, counting down.
ATGATGATGATGATGATGATGATGATGATGATGATGATGATGATGATGATGAGGATGACGGTGGAATAGAACAGGAGGAGGAGTAGGCCTAAGGATGACGTCTTACTTTTGTGACCTTTCGGTCGAAAATTAACTTGTTGAAAAAAAAGCGTACAGATGAAAGACAATTTCATTCATTTAAAAAGTTATAAATTAACATAGTTTAAATACTACGCAAAGTCAATTTCTACGAACTTCTGTATTTTGAAAATGAACTTTCGATTCATCCAGACAAGTAAACCGCGGAGAGGAGACTCCGTACTCCACGTACATGGCTGGCGTTGTGGAGACGGAGGTGGATGTCCTCACCGGAGAGTTCCAGGTGAAAAGGGTGGACATGATGGCTGACTTCGGAGAGAGGTGAGTCGTCAATGGGTTTGTTGTACAGCTTGGTTCTTCTCAACATTAGGCATAAGTATACTATACGGTCTGGAGAGGAGCTGTGTTTTCAGAAATCTAAGTCCAAAACGAGTTTTAAATAACCATTAGTTATTATTGTTTCCTATGGTTTCATAGTTATTTTTTTATATTTGTAGTATCTCTTTACATTTTCAAATCCTAAGTTACTTCCGCTGTCTGTCTTTTTTCTTTTACACATGAAGAACT
>JAWDGP010000142.1:5000-16346 GCA_033675545.1 Elysia crispata | reverse complement strand
AAATTGGTTTGATATTTTATCGCGTGCAGTACCCAATGCAATTGTACAAAAATGTTCAATTTTAATTGATCAGTGCTTTTTGATGACCGTCAATGATACTGTGCAAGTATCATTTCCTCTTCCTTCCAGATTTTATATCGGCATCATGCGTGGAGTGCAGTAGCACTGATGAACTTAAAATCCTCAAAAAGTATTTCCCGTGGCCAAGTGATGCAGTGTGATTGATAAACGTTCCATAGGAGAGATGGGATCAACATGCTGGTAGTTTGCTTTCAGATCAGGCGCTCAACCATTCGCAAAAGCTCATTGCAGGATTCGAAATCCATGCAGAGAAAGTTTTGAAAATCTTGTGGCTCATTATGTCTCAGTACACGTAGTAATTCTGTGTGTTCAAGTTTTTTTTTTGCGATGCAAAGACTAATAATTTATTACCTCTTCACATTTGGGAAATCCGTTTCGGTTTCTAAAGCAATAACAAATGCTACTGCGATTGTTGCGTCTAAATCACCCATCCTATCTCAGCGAGGTTCCAAGACCCAAATGAGCCTGGTTTGCTCAATAATAATTATTGTCAATTACTTTGAGCCGTGTTATTCCAGAGGGCTGTGGTGTCCAACCTAATCATTGTCAAAAATATTGCTCAGTATAATGGATCGTATATGGCCGCTCAAGTCGTTCCGCTACCCAAAAAGCACGCACCTAGACAAGGTCAGGAAGGGAGTTGCACAAATAGATCAAATTACGCGTATACGGCACAAGTGTGTAGCAAACACCTATATCCACTCAAGTTTTACTGTTCCCACATTCACTTCTCCTTACAGCCCATCGACTCACTCATTTTACAATTTTAAGTGATTTACCTGTAGATCACAGTCTGTTCTAAAAGAACCAAAAAAAAAAAAAAAAGAATAGTAAGATTTTATAGGTCTAAACGCCCAGTCAAAACAAATTTTAAAAAAGGCAAGATTTAATCATTCTTTAGATCTAATGTCGACTCTGAATTAACAGAAATAATCACCCTTTCATGCCAGTAAATGGGTTCAAGCTTAACTGTAACAAGCACGTTTTCAACATGCCTACTTTGGTTCAAAAAAACGAAAGCCAACAATGATACACAAATTACAGTTACATATTCTAATAACCAAGATCTAGATCTAGATAATTATATTAAAAAGAAGCGATAACCCGTATCCGAAATTAAAATTTAGAGATACATTTAAGATTTTCAGGGTGTCTAGACTCTAGACCTAAATCTAGATCTAGATCTAGGCATTCATCAGATCTAGATCTATGATGTAGATCGCGATAAATATTAAAATCAAATTCTTTTCATTTTTTTTTAATTAATTAATTGGGAAATATTTATATTTATTTTTCATTCCGGGTCTTTTAATATGATTTAATTTAAGTTACTAAAACCAGTTATGTTAGGTTCGCAGGCTAGGCAGCCGACATAATTAAAGACTTATTTTTCGATCATGAGGGTAAGTTGAACAATTTTTTCCCTATCTAATGTCTTGTAAATTGCAATGATATTTAAGTTAACCATTACCGATTCAGTGGGGCGCGGAGCAGCCCAGTTAACCCCGGGTGATGTTATTTCACACACCAGCTCCACAGCAGAACTTTTAGGTGGAACCCCACATTTAAAATAACTGGACAAATTTGCTCTGGGATCTTTTATAGACGCTATTGACGCTTTTTTTTTCATTTCTCTGTACTATGTTTTTTTGATAATGAAGAACAAACCAATGTGAAGTTTTTAACTACGACAAACAAAGAGTACACATTATTTATCCATCATGTCAGAGAGGAAATGAAAGAGAGAAAGAGATACGTATAGGTCAACTATTTTTGCTCACTCAAAATATGCAAACCATCTTTAAATAATTTTAGAATGTAAATTATCTTATTCTCTTCCTAGTATGTAAAATAAACTAAAGAGATATGATCTTTACTAGATCTTTCTGTACTTACCCTGATCACATGTTTCTCCTGTGTAGCCTGAATCACAACCGTAAGCACAGCTTCCATTTACATGAAAACAGGTGTTGTTTGGTCCAGCACAGTGAGCACTGCAGCTTTTATTGCAGTTTACGCCGTGTCTTCCAGAGGGACATTCTGACCAGTGTTGTCAATGATTAAAGTTAGATCAAGTTTTCATTTACCAAGCTAACTTAAACAATCGCATATTTTTGTTGTCATTGTTTTACGCACAAATTTTATTTATCGTTTTGTAGCGGTCAAGTCATTAATATCCGTAATTGAGTGGTGATGCACTTATGTTATATGTATTAAAAAATGTATTTCAACTAAAGTTAACATCAGTGTCTCCGTATCGACATATAGTAGAATTGTCTCTATTGGCTTAATTGATGTCAGGTGCAACATTCTCTTTTATACGATCTTATGTTCCTTTCATTTTCTTGAAAGTTTTATTGACGTTTAACCTCCGTAGGGTTGAAATGAGATAATTATAAATATAAATGATATAGGCACTTGTGTGTAAATAAGATTAGTTTACGCATTTAGAAAATCAAATAAATTAAATGCATTTATTTACACTGTGGTCCAAGTATGCATCGATTTAAAAATGATTTACCTAAATTTAATAGATAAAAATTAAAACTACTCCTGATTGTTTCTTGATTAAACAAATAATGTACGATTTAATTTAAATTAACGAATGTGCTACAGAATCTTTTGGTGGTGCTATTTATTTGTTTTTCCATGTTCTGTACTATGTGCTTCTTGGTTTATAAAGGACAAAAACAGAGTAGACATTTATCCATCATGTCAAAGAGGAAAAGAAAAAGAAAAGGAGGGTTAAGTATACATGAACTAATTCTATTCAACCAAATTATCTAAACCATCATTTAAAAATTTTAGAACATGAAAATCATATATATTGATAGCATATAGGAAACATATAAGCTATAATCTCTACAAGTTATTTCTGTATACATACTCTGGTCACACGATTCTCCTGTGTAGCCTGGATCACAGCCCTCAGCACAGCTTCCATTGATATGAGAACAGGTGTTGTTTGATCTAGCACAATGAAGGCTGCAGCTTTCATTACACTTTACGCCGTGTCTTCCAGAAGGACATTCTGAGCAGAGTTAAAAATGATTAAAATTAGAACAATTATTCATTCAACAAGCTAATTCTATTTTATTTATTTATTTTTTAATTTTTTTTTAAAACGGTAAAGTTTTAATTTTTTGTTGGGCAGAGTTAATGTCATGAATCTCCGCATTTTAAGTGGTGACATTATGCTGTTGTATGGGTTGAAGATTGATTTTTCTACGGTTTACAAAGGTATCTCCATACCGACATAAGGTAAAATTTTCCTTATTGACTTATTTGATGTTTGGTGCTGCTTTCTCTATTAGGCGCTCTTATTTTTTAATACATTTCTTAGACGTTTTATTGACGTTTAAACTCCGTACGTTTGATATGAAATGAATTTGCTTTGTATCTTCAACAAACGACCTAAATGAAGAAATATAAAAAAAACAGTGCAAATAAAATTTCGATTATGTCACCATTTAAAACGTCAAATAAAGTAAATTTTATATATTGCGTTCTCAGATATATTTAGATTTATAAATGGTTTAGCCAAATTAAATTTACCAAAAAACCTTTATAAATTTTGTTGATTGTTTTTAAATAATAAAAATAGAATTATGCTTTATCTATCTATCTAGCTATATATATATATATATATATATATTTATATGTAACAAAGAAAAAGCAGATTTTTGTTTCTTTCTCAAGGACGGAATTACAGAGAGAGAGAGAGAGAGAGATAGAGAGAGATAGAGAGAGAGAGAGTTTGTGAGAGAGAGAAACAGAGAGAGAGAGAAACGGATAGTAAGGAAGATATAAAGAGGAGGAATATAGAGAAAATTGATAACCTCAATTTTTTTTCTTTTCTTCCCCAGGATAATTGCTTCCTTAGTTTTATAGAATATCTTTATTAATATATATATAATATATACACACATTTATAGGAAGTCTGATCAGTTTGAAATAAATATATCATAAGTGACAGGAGAACAGAAACATTATGTTTTTATTAGTAGAATGTTAAGAAGGTTGAAGAAACTCTTTTTACCTTTTTGTTTCGAGCAACTAAAGTTATGATGCAATAGGTAAGTATCATAAATAAATCAACAGATATGCTATAGGTTTTTTTAGTGATGCTATTTACATACTTTACATTGTTCTGTACTATTTGATTCTTGGTTTATAAAGAACAAAACAATGTGAAGTTTCTTACTTCGTAAAAGGAACAGACTGTTATCACAATGTATGAGAAAAAAAGAAAGAGAAAAAGAGTAAAGTATACATGAACTAAGGTTTTCTTTTCCTTAAAATATGCAAACTGTCTTTTAATAATTTTATAATTTTAGAACATGAAACACCATATTTTATTCATAGCGTATAAAACCATAGCTATAATCTCTAATAATTTCTTTCTCACAGTACACTTACTCCGATCACATGTTTCTCCTGTGTAACCTGGATCGCAACCCTCAGCACAGCTTCCATTGATATGAGAACAGGATTTACTCGGTCCTGCACAATGAATACTGCAGTCTTTACTACAGTTCAAGCCGTATTTTCCGGAAGGGCATAGGCCTAGTGGCAAAAAGCGAAGATTAATATGCTATGATTCTTCATTTTGCAAGTCCAGTGATATAAAACCTGTAGCTCAAATCGGACATTTTTTATTGTGTGTAAAACAGCGCATTCTTTTGAAGCTTGATTTGTTTTTGTTCCTTATTGTTAGTTTGTTTCAAATCATTACATAATGAGTTTAGTAAATATTTCCTCAGTGATGAAATCGAGAAAGATATTTTCTCGGGAAGGAATATTTCGTTTAAAATTCGTTTTTTTTTTTTTTTTTAATCATGTTCAAGAAAACATAATTATCTCAGACATGTTAATTGGTAGATTCAGCAGGAAAATCACAATCGGTTTTCGTAATCTTTAGAATGCACGTAATTGTTGCAAAATCCTGCTCATTCCCAAAAAATGTTTTTGACATATTTTGATGACATAAGATGCATTACATACAAAACATAAAAAAAAAAAGACGGTATGGAAAATCTAAAGCCAAAACCTTAGTTTTAAAGCAGATAATAACGTGAGGAAAAAATGGTCTTGAAATAGGTCTAAAAAAGAGGTTTAATTATATAAAGCGAAAATGATTAACATTTTTAAATGCATTATATATAGTATATATATATATATATATATATATATATATATATATATATATAGTTTGAAGATAAGTTGGAATAATTGATAAGAGTGCTCAACTGTGGGAGAATTTCATAGGCATAGAAGATCTTACCTTAAATTAAAACACAAGTGTAGTATGCAGAGAATTTAAGGTAAGATCCTCTATATCTTTATCTATATCTATATCTATATATGCATATATCAATGTTATCCCTTACTTCTTCTTCTTCTTCTTCTTCTTCTTCTTCTTCTTCTTCTTCTTCATTATTATTATTATTATTATTATTATTATTATTATTATTATTATTATTATTATTATTATTATTATTATTATTATTATTATTATTATTATTATTATTATTATTATTATTATTATTATTATTATTTTCATTCTTGTTGATGTTGTGTTCTTGTTGTACCATTTATTTTTCCGAACAATAGTATAAAATAGATTATTCGAAAGTTTAAGTTGTTTTTTAAATAATCGCAGTTCTTTCCAAATCCTATTTTAAGGTTACTTCTATCTTACCTTGATCACACTTTGCTCCAGTGTACCCTGGCACACAGCCTGAAAGACATGTTCCGTTTGTCCGATCACAATCCTTTATCCCCGCACATTGTTTGCTACAAGGTATTCCACAATGGGTTCCATACAAGCCTGGATCACATCCTGTCTTACATCTTCTATTTGTACTATCGCATGCGGTGTTTGTTCCAGCGCAGTTTCTTCCCTTACATTTTTGCCAACATTTGTCTCCGTAATGATTAGCCTTACAGCCTTGAAGACATTTCCCACTAAAGCGTTCACAAGCTTTGTCATTTCTAGCACAAGTTTTGCTGCATTTGGTTAGACATTTGTATCCGAAATATCCACCATCACAGCTGTCCTTACATATTCCTGTCACATGATCACAGGCATTGTATAATCCACCACAGTTTTTGCTGCAGTTGTACCAGCATCTAGCACCATGAGTCCCTACACATGCTAATTGAAAAAAGAGAAATAGCGAATATAAACATAATATTTTAAGAGAAGAAGATATGAAAAAATATAATATGGCTAATAATGATTTTTTTGGAGGGGGTCATTAAAAAACCACTAGGATTTTATAGTAAGTTAGTGTAGTTTATGATCACCATGCTCTCAGTTACTAAGCTACGATGAAACTAAATATCAAGCACAGAGTAAGCTGTCAACTTTCTTGACATTCTACAGAGCAGTTCCTAGAATCTTAAGCATGGGTTATAGATTAAATCAAAAATGTTAAAAAGTGGAGAAATATTATATATGAAATATGTGTAGCTTTATCTCTTTATGTATATATTCCCATGTTTGGCCTTTTTCGGGCGTATTCGAAAAAAAAAGTGATACATTATCTTTCATAGGCGAAAAATAGCTCAGTCAGCAAAGCATTGGACTGGAGAGCAGGAGGTGCAGGATTCTATCAAGGTCTAACACAGTTAGTGATAGAGATAAGATCCCATCTTACCAGCCCTCCTTCTCTTGACAGGAAGCCGGTGTACCCTTGTTAGATTCTTCGGGAAAATCAGGAACATTACTTTATTGCTTTTCAGTTTCAATAAGGTTTTTGGTGAAATTTAGCGGACGTTAGACTTTTCAAACAAAAGCTTTCAAATGTTCCACTGCATTTCGTCGATTTATCTCCATCTCTCTGCCTGCATATCTTTTACGCTCTCTCTCTCTCTCTCTCTCTCTCTCTCTCTCTCTCTCTCTCTCTCTCTCATCTATCTATCTATCTATCTCCCTGTGTGTCTCTCTCCATCATAATTATGCCACCTGTATCTTTGCATGTTTCCCTTCCTATCTCTCTATATATAAATCTAACTTTTCCAATCTATATCTCTCTTCATAATATTCTGTCACTATATTTTTTGTTCCGCTTTTTTTTTTAAACGTTGATGGTTTTTTTCATTCATTGCGAACATCTTCCATGATAAAGACAATCTGTGGCAGTCATTTTTTGCAACCAAATTAGTCGGTTAAAGTAGCACATTACTTCAGCCCTTAATTTTATCGAATAAGCTATGGATAGGTTTTTGATCTGATTTAGAAGCATTCATGGCAACGGCACTTATGTAATAAATGGTTTATTTATCGTCTCAATGCGTATACTGAGTATATATCCGAAATGATTTCCTCCTTGCTATATAACGTATCAATCAATTGACAACCTGACAACAGAAAAGGACGTTTATAAACACGTTTATACCGCACACACTATGTAAAGAAAGTAAACAAAAAACGCAAGATCGCATACTTAATTATAATGTTCTTACCTGAACTAAGGTAAAAGGAACAGAGTCCTCTTCCAGCTTCTCCGTTTATCGTTACAGTCACCTTTGTTACATTGTCTGCTGTGGGACAAAGAATGTCTTGCACGGTATCGCCTATGTTGACTTTAGGGCCTGGACATCTAATTGGGATGTTCTCATTAGCGATGTAATAAAAAAGTTCAATATGCCGAAGCCGTGCTGAAACAAATGGGACAATCATGAATTAACTGCAGCATGCGAGGAAAGGCTAAAGGGATATAAACGTAAATGATATTATAATTTCCATTTACTATTTTTTTTATTTATAGAAACCTAGAATGGACACAATGAGAAAAGCCAATTTGGACAAAGTGTTTGGTTATATAGTTAGAGAAAATGAGCTTTGTCCAACAAACAGAACCTTATAAAAGTACTTCCACATTTCAAGGAGGATTATTGTTATTTTTTTTTTCTTTCCCCAACTGGCACTTGCCCATTTCTGAGCAAAAGTGTGGTAGCCTCAGAACTTTTATACTTATTTGGTTCCTCACATCAGACACCAGCTGTGGATGGGCGAATGCTCTTGTCTCGCCAATTTTATTTATATTGCAGTGTATTAACATCATATAAACCGTTCTCTCTATCCAAATTACGACTACTAAGAAAGTATATCATGTTTTCTAAACCGAGAAAACTTTAGAGTGGCACATTATAAAAAGACTCTCTCTCTTTCTCTCTATCTATCTCTCTCTATCGATCTATCTATCTTTCTATCGATCCATCTCACCTTGTATCTCTCCATTTTACTTACTATCTCTTTCTCTCTCACACAGTCACACTCTGTCTCTCTCTTTTTCTTTCTTTCTCTCACACTGTCTCTCTCTCTGCCTCTGAGTCTGTTTCTCGTTGTCATTCTCTGCTCCTCTTTTTCTCTGTCTCTCTTTCTCTATCTACTCTTTCTTTATGGCATCTAACTATCTATCTATCCATCTATCTATATCTCTATCTATATTTTCATCTTCTGATATAAAACATCATTAATTTTCTTTCTTTAAATCTCTCAGTCTCTTTCTACGTATGCATGTATGCTCTTAATACATTATGTTGTTCTCGAAAGCTAAATGAAGTTAAGATCGAATATATCGTTTCTCCGTATCCGTGATATTGAACAAAAAAAAATAAGGAAAACGGTACTCTTCTATGTTTTACAACTTTGAGAGCTATGGAAGAAATACTTTGAGATCATATAACTATTTGTTCCAATTTTTTTTTCGTTTTGGATTGATATTGTCAGGATACTTAGACGGGATCAAACTGTAGAAAGTAAAAATAAAAAGTCCAACTTATCCATTAATTATTTTAACCTTCCGTAAATCTGATGAAAGAATAAACACCATTGTTTTCCATCTGCAAGTAAAAGATGTGGAGTCCGATTAAAATACCTGGACTGTTGACTACAACTCGGCTCCACCCTAGACGAATTGGTGGTTTCAGTGCCAAATAGACCGGAGTCTCTTTATCATTGTTACAAGTTGTGTCGTTCTGGTCCGTCAACCAATCAAGTTTTGAGTTTCCGAAAACTGTGAATCCTATTGATTCTGAAAGAGATGATAGAAGCATAATGAATATAGGCCTATTATCTCGCCAATACAGAAGTATTTCGATTAACTAACAATGGTTTATAGAAGGTGTGTTAAATTTATTTATGTCTTCTATAACTCGATTTTAACAATCATTAAAACATAGTTGTAATTTTCAAATGACATGGACGTTTGCATATAATTATGTAGATTGATAAATGACCCATGAAGATTGTTATGCAGACAGTGACAATAAAAACCAAAAATTATATTAAAAACAAAGTATCTTTAATATACATTTTGGTGTTGATTTGAGCCAAAATTGAAAATATTAGTGCAGATAAAAAGATCTATAATAAAGATGTGTTTATTCTTTTGTGCTAGATTTATCTTTACCTGATTGATTTGGCTAACACAATGGTTTATAACTAGATGGACGTAAATAACGCTGCGATACCACGTAATGTACAAATCGTCTGACATTTTCATTGTTTTCTGATTTAGTTACACATTGTGGTCGGAACATTAAAATTATTATTTCTTTAAATTAAAATTAAGGAAATTAGTTTATCTCAGGTTTTTTTTTTATAAATATATAGACATTTTAAAATAGAAGAGTCAATTTCGTTTTTTCAACCACAAAATAGGATAAAATTATTGCCAATGTCAGTGTTAAAACTAAAGTGGAAAAAGAACTCAGAAATGTTTATTTCTATTTTTATGTATTGAACGAATGATGGCCGGTGAAAGTTGTTATTCACCTATTATAGTTTTTTGTCCTTTATTGATAATTTTATGGGGAAAATAACTAAAGAAACTGCTCCCTACTCAACCTTTTTAGACATTTACCTTCTCTCAATCCTGGTTTCATATGTTTACAAATATCATGAATAAGATGCGAACTTTCTTAGACTACTCATACAATATTGTCGGATTGTTTTTTACTTATCTTATATCTTACAATTTGTAAGCATGAGGCATGGAAATAAATTAATGTATTGAGTGATTTAAATGTTAATAGCTCCGGTCGGTAGATTGAGCAATTCCTTTGCATAAACTCCAACAGTAACAAAACAGTTTACATAAATATGTATATATGGTTACAAAATGATTTTTATCTTGTTTAAATACAAAAAAATTGTAAGAAGCTTCAATTATTCTAAAACAGCTAAAACAGTTTAGATGAACAAACAAAGTTAAGAAGAACGAAATATGAATAGCAAGTAATCAATTCCAGTTGGTATAACTATATAGTCTGTTTCAATAATCATAGCTGCAATGAAGTGTTCTTCATGTCTTCTAAACATGTCGATGTCCACTACCGGCTGTGTGATTTTGCCTGACTTAGGTCATTATCCCGGGACACTGATTGCACGATACATAATCCTAACACTTGTGTTCCTTTCTCCCTCATAGCATAAGAAAATACTTTCAAGGTTTGTTTGAAACATTAAAAAAGAGATTTCTGTAGACCCTAAGCTGAGAGAATTTAAAATTTTATTTGAACGAAACCGACATTTCCTTACCTCTCTCTCTATGACAATAACAATGGTTAGGCTTTTGTTTCTACTTGTAAAATCTATTTTTATAAAGATTTCTTTTTTCCTACAAAACAATTTTCATTTATGCCCTAATAGGTAGATAGCTATATAGTCTCACAAAGAAGTTTTTTTCTCAAAAACAATTCCTATATAACTTTCTGGACTCGTTAAGAAAGATCTTGATGTAGATGAGTAAAAGCACATTATTTAAATGTTTTTCCGAGCGATATCTAATCGATATGGACCGGACTTATAGGTGACAAAATTTTTCAACAACCAAAACAAGTTCACCATATTGACAGGCAGATCCGCAAACCATCCGATTTGACAGCCTGAGCTACAGGAACCATCGTTTTTTTTACATGAAGCAGACCCAGCACAGTGACACTGGTACTTGCAGTAGGGACCATACCAACCTACGGAGACAGTGTGCTGTTTAGTAAAAAAGAATGCTGGTGCTATTAGTAGTTGATGAGTCCCTATTCATATCAGTAACAAAAATCTTATATATACTATTTTTTGTTGTTAATCTTTTTTGCATTGGCAAATATCGTTTGCACTTCGCTAATGATCCTTGATTTTAACTACTTTTACAACATAATGCGCTCTTAACATCCAAAACAAAATTAGCACCACCATTGAATTTGAAAAGTTTGTATTTAAAAATCACTAAACGTTCTTTGATATCGCGTAATACC
>JAWDGP010000142.1:0-2500 GCA_033675545.1 Elysia crispata | reverse complement strand
ACTTTATAAATTACGTTATGTTTGTGAAAAGGTGTTACAACGCCACAATCGTGTGCAAAATGAAATCTAATACAGCACAAAATATCTGCTCACTAAAATGACATGGCAAAGACCAACATTAGAACCATATTCCATATCGAATAAATAGTGGCGGGCTTAGAGGCAATTAATATTCTTACTTTTATTGCAACAAGTATGTACATTTCACCTTACAGGATTATCAATGCTAAAAAAGTACCTCTTGTGTACATGTGTTTAATTATTTCCACTAAATGGCGCTTGAGAGTCCATGATTTTGACCATGTTTGGCGGAACCGCCTTAGCTTGCTAGGTGTGAGTGTCCCGCGCTGTGTTTGATAACTTCCCTCTTTACAATTGGTATTCTCTTCCTACTGGTTTGGAAACGAAGAAGAGAACAACGAAGTCCACACATCTTTGCCGTTTTAATTTGCTTTATCTAATGCCCAACTGGAAAGTAAAAGTTGCGCTTGTATTTGGTATTCATAGATTCACACGCAGATAATATGGACAAAAACAACACGTAAAGAAAATAATTTTGGAAGACAAAAAAAAACTATAGAAAGGTAGACTATTGGAAACTGAAAGAAAGAGTAAAAGGGTTGATGAGAAGTGACTCGAAAGAAAGACAGAGAAAGAGAGGTGGGGGGATGGGGACAAAAGAAACGAGGGCACTAGTTCTGTACTGTTTCAAGTACATTTTCTCATTCTGAGTTACTATTGAGTGAAAGAAAAATGTATTTCTATAACTGTCTCCAGTATCATGTAACTAAATTAGTCGCTCATATTCCTGTCTTTATAAGCCTGTGTATCTGTATCCCTGTCGTTTTTCTTTTATTCAAATTTTTATCTGTCGGTCCGAATTTTTCTGAATCAAGATCTATGTTAATATCCTTTTTTCCGCCTCTTTCTCTGTATCCCGACCTCTATCAGTCATTTTGGATCTCACTAGAACACGATATCTATCCGTAGCTATCTATATCTCGGTACTCCTTTTTTCAGCCTGACTCTCTCTGTATCCCGGCCTTTATCACTTAGTCATTTTGGATCTTTCTAGAACACATATCTATCCGTATCTATCTATCAGCTTGATTCTCTCTATATCCCGGCCTCTATCAGTCACTTTGTATCTCTTTAGAACACGATAAATATCCGTAGCTATCTATATCTCTGTATTCCTTTTTTCAGTCTGACTCTTCCTGTGTATCCGGTCTCTAGTTTTTTATCTAAATTACTCTACATCTCTACATATCAGTCTCTTTGTATCGCAATCTCCATAATTAAATGCCACTCCCTGTCTACACTATTAAAATAGATCTCTGTCTATTAAGATGCCTGCATGCCTTTGTGCCTCGGTATTTATCCGCCTTTCTTTTACTTTCGATCTATTCTTATTATTATTTATATGTCTGTCTCTGTCTATATCCAGATCCTTTTATGTCTTTTTTCTCTCTCTGTGCATCCATCAATTCATTTAATTGGTTCTTTTTTCTTGTTTGTTTGTCTGTCGTTTGAACCTAGTGTCTGTCTCTTTTTCTTTGTCTGGATATCTATCTTTCTCTCCATCACTATATATGTGACTGTCTCTATCCCTTTAATTTATTTCTCTCTTTGCCAATCGCAATTCAATATCCCGGTCCTCTGCTTGTCGTTAACTTCCTGTATCCAGATCTTCATCCTTGTTTTGTCTTTTTCTCCATCCCTGTATCCAGGAATTATGTATGTGCACCCGTTCTCCCCGGCCCACACTCGCCATCAATTTATCTTCCTCAACTCAAAAAGAAAACTATAACTGAATAACTTCACGAAGACAATGATGCATGGTTTTTATGACCTGATTAGTTTGCGCCTTTCTTTTTATAAAGAGAAGAAAAGTTACTACTGAATGATGTTTTGTCTTCACCAAGGTACTTAGGATGACCGCAAAATATTGCTTTTATCTCCATTGCTTTAAATGTCGCAGCCTTTTTTGTTTTTGGTCCAATCCTCTACGAGATAGATTTATATATTTCTTTTTTCTTCCTTTTTCTATATCACTCACTCTCGGTCCCTCTCTCTCTTTTTCGTGGTTCCTGTAAGTTCTAGTGCCAAACAAATAGAGAGATAGATAGGTCGCTCCAAATCGTTCTCGCTTCCTCTGTCTCTCTCGCTTTCTCGCTGTTAAATCCTGTTAGATCGAAAGCTAGACGAAGAAAGCAAACGAGAGAGAGAGAGAGAGAGAGAGAGAGAGAGAGAGAGAGAGAGAGAGAGAGAGAGAGAGAGAGAGAGAGAGAGAGAGAGAGAAGACAGCATTAAGAAAACGAAATAAATTTTTGTCAATATAAGTCAAAACGTCTGAGTTAAATATTTCTGTTTTATGTTCATTTTACTTTGTTTTCAATTACTTTTTTTTCCTTCACGTTGTTCCGTAGGTGGTATTCGCCAACATATTTTATGGTTTTAGAAAAGATAACAATATGTGTAGCTAAATGCATAGGCTCTA
>JAWDGP010000141.1:35000-77500 GCA_033675545.1 Elysia crispata | reverse complement strand
AGTGGAAAGGTAAAATAGCTTGGAGGAAAATAACATAAAATAGGAGCAGAGCCAGTCTTGTTTAAAGTGATCAGGGTCAAGGGCGTTATTCAGAAAAGTTTAGTAACTTGTAGGGAAAGAAGCAAAGAATATAATTATTTTATGATTATTTCTTGGGCATGCAGCCAGATTTCTTTAAAATTGCTCTGGAGTAAGTTTTGGACAGCTATTGGCAGATTCGACATATAAATAGTATAATCATGTATATCAATTTACGTAACTAACTATTGAGACAGACAGAGATGAAAATTAATCGTCAGACAAAGATAGGTAGTTAAACAGACAGAAAAGTAACATATGGATAGAGAAATAATTAATTTGATACAAATTAATACAATCATGGACATATTATATTAAGGTAGATAAATGTAGTGATAACCAACTGGAAAGCTTAATTGATAAATACTTAAATTTTATTCTCAAAATGAACACAAGAAAACTATTCAAATGTATCTATTTCCTGTTTCATATTTCACATTTAAACTTTGTTGGCACTAATTGAAAATTTAATTTACTGATGTACTCATACACGAAAATCCAAATTAATATTCATGAAATTTTTTTTTTATGTTTTCAATTTGAAAAACAAGCAGCCTTTAGGATGTCCAAACCCGTTACAGGTAACGTATTTCTAGTGAGGGGGAAAAGGTAAATGACATTCTATAAAAAGAAAGCTTTTGTAAGTTTGGTCAAAAACATTTATATTGCAAAGCCTCGACAAATTAAAGCAAGTATCGATCGGCAATCTATAATGAATATTCATGACATTAGGTTCTTCAGATAAAATTTTAATGCGATTCGAATCTACATTACAAGCTTCACTTTTTGTTAATTACACAAAAGAGCGGGTCTAATTTCATGAATATATTATGCTAAAGTGTATGTATGTATGTATGTATGTATGTATGTATGTATGTATGTATGTATGTATGTATGTATGTATGTATGTATGTATGTATGTATGTATGTATGTATGTATGTATGTATGTATGATAAGATTAAACCCAGAGTAAAAGTAGAGGACACACAACTTACATGCAGACATATTAATATTGAACATGAGTAAGTGAAACATTCGAACAAAAACAATTTTGCTCCACTCGTCTCACGGGCGAGAGAAAAGCAATCAAAAGGGACAGATTACTCGAGAAATTCCTACGGAGATGAGGATTCTAGGCAAGGAAAGAAATAGTATTAAATCTACTTTTTCCCTCTCCTCAGCTGCCACGCTGGCTAGTTATCGAAAATGTTATTGATGTCTCGATTGAAATTTTGTGTAAACAACAATATATTTTTTACAAAGGCAAAAAAGGGCTCAAGTCAAGCGAGGGAGTAAAAAATTATTTCAAAAGAACTCTTCAGTTTTTTTTTAATCCGTATATATTTAATCCAGAAATTGAACTTGAACCTAGTTCATTGAATAAAAGAAGAGGAAATGACTATTCGTCAGCAAATTTTATCGTCAAAGATTTCAAACTGTAAATCAATAAACCCTATTTATTTAGATTATTGAAAGATGGATTATCAGTTGCCAGCAAATTTGACGTATCATGAATGTGACAGTGTGAACCCAACTTTTCACCCTGTAGGTTATTCCAGGCTTTTTCACGTCTTTAAAGGCGGAGCAAAAAATAATTTCCATCAGCCTTGAAATGATTTGAACTTGGAGAACTTGATTATTACTTAACAGCACTTGGATGGTTCATTATTATCCTGTAGAGCAACAGACCTGATCAGAAATACGCAATAGGACTGGCAGGACGCATAATACTAGTTAGGCAACGTTTAAATTAAAAAAAAAAGTAAAAAATAGAAAAAAGATAACCATCATTACAATGATCTGATACGCTAAAAACAGTCAGATAAAAAAGAAGAGTAGCGTATATGCAGTGGAGACAGAAAAGCAATGATTATTTCAAAGAAATGATTACATAATGAGTTGAACGTGTAAGTAGCACCGTCGGTTCAACAAAAGAAATAGTATAAATATAAAGGTGCAAAGAAATCAAGCTTGAAGTCCATAACTTTGATGAAAAAATTAAGATGGTACTTTGATAAGTTTAATGGCCCCAGAGTTTTCCGCAGCATATTAAAAGCATATGGCGGCTAATTATCAAGCAAAGGATAGGGCTGGTTAGATGAGATCCAACTATTTCTCAAGATGACAAGGCCAGGACCCATGATCTCTTGCTTTTTTTATTTTTCAGTATACCATGTGCTATTATTACTGGCTTGCTCGAGTTGCTTTTTGCCAGTACGCCATTACTTATAAATTCTTAAAATCAAGACAAGGTAAAACTGTCACCACCATCGCGTGTCTTATTTTTTTTTTTTTAATTTAAAAGACTTCCAGGTTTAAAGTATTTTCCATTGCATAACAATGCAAAGTGTTGACAAATTATTTATGTATGTTCATTTTTTTTTTTTGCATCATTAAAATTTTAATTTTTATAGCTTAATATACATAGCATGAACACTCATAATTAATATGTATATGTAAAACTATATTTAAGCATGTGCATACACATAATTATATTTAAAAAAAGCGAAACTAAACTAGTCGACAGTTTTATAGGAAGTAATTTTAATTTTCACACTACTTTTCTCTCTCTTTTATTTCTTTTTTTATTCATCACTATTTTCATACATTTTAGCTGAGTGGCTCACTGAATGATTTTTCCCGTGCGTTACACGGGATCGGCGATTTTCTCGGGAAGCCGATCCCGTGCAGCACACGGGATGACCTTTAATAATTTTTTTCTCGCCTTCTATTGTGTCTACCGGTTAAGTGAATACCTTCTAATAAAGCACAACATCTTTGTTTCGCATTTGTGTAGACGGGGATGGAAAAGAGCAGATCCTTTTTTTCACGAATTTTTTTCCTGAGCTCACTTCTGCGACGCACAGCCGCACTAGATCTAGATCTGGTGAACTTTCTCATGCAGACGAATGGACTTATTTTTGGGGGGTCAGTTATATAAAAAGTGTCTAAATTTTAAAAAGCATTTAAAAAAGCATTTAATATATTATAATATTCACATTTGTTTTATTTTAAATGTTCATTTTTTTTTATTTACATGGCCAAATTTTATGTAATTGATTAATTAGGAATGTCATGCTATTTAAAAAAAAAACTGCCCTGAAACGCTGACCTTAAACGCTTGTAAACCTTAAAAATAGCCCGGGATTGAGTGAGCAAGTAAAGGGGTTATTATGAACGTTTTAATCCACCCGTTCCCAAGATTCGCGATTGCGCATACCTCTGTCCCAGCCCCTACTGGACCGTCCGTCGTCACCACAACCTCCAAGTCAATCGCCCTACAGACTAATGTATTTTATAGCGACTCGTAAATCTGGTTCTCTAAGTTTGTCGAAAATCGAAGCACATAAAAAAGCAGCTGTAATTTCTATTGTACATGCTGTATTAAAATTGACTTATAACTGTAATAAAAGTTAAAAGCAAAATTTTAGTTTGCATATGAAATTATTTAAAAAAAAAAAAATAACAACAAAAAGTCAAAACAATACAAAAACAAAAACAAAAAGAAAAAAGAAGCAAAATCGTTACATTCCCATTGAATAATAATTTTCATTTAAATAAACAATTCCTGATTTATTCAGAAATTTGTATAAACAACGCTTTTGTGTTCCACGGTATTCTGGCATTAGGTGTTACCAAAAGTTACTACCTGCTCATCCTTTGGTATTCTCATGGCAGTAAATGTAAGCTTACCGTTTGTCTTGACTGATCATGTCGCCATCTCCTGCATATGAATTTTCAAATGCCCCTGAAAAAAGAATAAAAGAAATGAAATCTGTTTATATCAATTAAAATTTTTTAACCATAATTAAAAACAATTTAACCCTATCCGTACGTCGTGTTTTGCTATCGTATCCGTACGTCGGGGGTGACTTTGTGCCCCCACATGTTAAATAGACAAATAACTGATGTCTATTTAACCGTGCGTCGGGGGTGACTTTGTGCCACCACATGTTAAATAGACAATAAATGATGCATACTTAACCGTACGTCGTGTACAACAGTCTAGGCCCTAGGCTAGGTCTAGACAAAGGATGTGAACGTGTCGTGTGATACAATATGCGAGAAGGGATGATCAACAGGCACCCAGTCAAGATACTGTGATGTGATTGGTCAGCCCACTGATAAATGAGGTGGAACTTACAACAGAGAGAGAGAGAGAGAGAGAGAGAGAGAGAGAGAGAGAGAGAGAGAGAGAGAGAGAGAGAGAGAGAGAGAGAGAGAGAGAGAGAGAGAGAGAGGGGGGGAGGGGGGGGGGGGGAAGGGGGGGGCACATTACGGGTGTTATTGTTAGGTCTAGATGGAGGCTTGCTACTTTACAACTGGATTTTTCCTCTGTAACCAAAAGCCCTGCTGTAGTCTTCTTTTACTCTACCGGCTTACGGTAGTTTTTGAAATCAATAATTGTGGAATGATGTTAGCCTAAGCTTAGTAAGAGGCAGCGATATTGCATTGGTCAGAATTATAAGTTGAGTTGATCTGGTGTGTAAAGGTCTGTCTGGGCCAATATGTAAAGTATAATTGAGACAT
The DNA here is from genome assembly GCA_033675545.1 of Elysia crispata. NCBI lineage: Eukaryota > Metazoa > Mollusca > Gastropoda > Plakobranchidae > Elysia > Elysia crispata. The sequence goes on along the minus strand of JAWDGP010000141.1, from coordinate 72,891 downwards.
ATTATCCAATCGTGACATGGGTGTCTTATGGAGCGGAAAAATATTTTTTGCCATTTCGAAAGCGATTTGGCCTATGGTGGTGAGGATGACTTTATAGAAGAGCAGGTAGGTGAGGATGACATGGATAGGGAAAGCGACTCTGAAGAGGATACGATTCCAAGGATATATACAAGTTCTTTGGATGAACACTCTGAGGATGATGAGCATCACAACCCTTCAACCACTAGATATGGCCTTCTTGAGCAGAGAGATGGAGGGTGGTGTTTCAACTGGCTCAGACAATCGTGACATGTCGCCAAGCTCTTATCCTGCACCCACCTCCTCGATTTTGCCTACTTCAGCACATTCTGACTTACCCAGCGACCTCCATGGGTATTACAAATCCAAAGATGGCAATGTGTGGTGCAAGAATGCACCCGAACCCTCAAAAACTTCTTCCAGGAATATATTTAGACCACCAATCAGGCATGTCATAAATCCAAAAAACATGCATACAGCTGGTACTGCATGTAAAAAAATTCGTCAATGCCAAGATGATTGAAAGAATTGCAAAATACAACAACAAGGAAGGGCAGAGGATTCGTGGTGAGCAGTGGAGACATACCGATGCCACAGAAATTGAAGGGTTTATCGGATGTCTCCTTCACATGGGGGTGTTGAGAGATAATGGCACACCGACTACAATTCTATGGAGTAAAACACTGGTGATGGCATGCTTTAGTAGAGATCTTTTCTAAAGCTTAGCAACCACCTGAGATTCGATGACAAGGAAACGAGGAGTCAAAGAAGAGAGCAGGATGCCTTAGCACCTTTACGAGACCTATGGGAAGACTCCGACGGAAACTTGAGCAGAGAATATGTGCCTGGGCCGACTCTTACCGTAGACGAGCAACTCATGCCTTGGAGAGGGCGATGTGCAATTTTACAGTACCTCCCATCAAAGCCGGATAAGTATGGGATTAAAATTTTCTGGATTTGCGATTCCGAGAATGGTTTCCCTCTTCACGGAGATCCCTACCTGAGACGAAACGGGCAAAAGAGGGAAACAAACATTGGGAGGAATACTGCTATAGCTCTAGTATCGCCTTACTTTGGTAGTGGCAGAAACCTAACAGTAGACAATTTCTTCACGGACATGGAATTAAGTGCAATCTCCTGGCCAACAATATGACACTTGTTGGAACAGTAAGGAGGAACAAACGCTTTTTGCCACAAGAGTTTCAATCTTGACAAGGACTAAAGAAGGGAGATGCCATCTTCGGCTTTCAAAAGAAAACCACAATTGTTGTGCATAAATCAAATAAAAAAAAGCATGTTGCTGTTTTGAGCACGATGCATCACGATGACAATTTTGATCTAGAGACAAGGAAACCAGAGATTGTGATGTCGTGCAATGCCACAAAAGGAGGGGTGGATAGCATGGACCAAATGTGTCATGCAGTTACCACCAAGCGGAAAACAAACAGGTGACCGATGTTACTGTTTTACAACATGCTGGACCTTGCATCTATAGCTGCGCTTGTCGTCTGGCGCAAAGTTAACTCCTCCGACAAGCTGTCAGACGAAGATAGAAGAGAGCTCTTCAACATTACTGTGGCTAAGGAGCTGGTAAGACCTCAGCTTGAACGCAGACAGATTATGAAGAACTTGTCTAGACATTTTAAGTTCACCATCAACACAGCCCTGCGTCAGCAACCAACACAAGCTTAGGTTGGAGAGGTCTCTACCCCAGGCAACAGAAAGCGTGGTCAGTACCATCTTTGTCCCAGACATTGGGATTTGAAGACAACAATACGTTGCTCCATGTGCAAGAGTAGTGTTTGTTTCACCCATTCAAAACAAAAACAAAAAAACAAACAGTCTGTCTCTCCTGTCAAGAATAAGACGATTTTTTTTTCAGAAAACAAAGGTATGCCTACAAGGTGTGAAACTGTCATTCTCCTTTGCTTCAGTATCATCACCATCCTTTTCTCCTCATCCTTTACCTGAGTATTATAACAACCAACCATCCTTTCGTCATCATCAGTATTTGTTACCATCAACATTATCATAACATCCTAACCAAGACCAATATCATCCTTTCGTCATCATCAGTACCGCCCACACCAGTATTCGTCACCATCATCATCATCATCAACACCAATAGATCTATCAACCTTTCGTCATCAGCAGCATTCGTCACCATCAATAATATCATCATCATCATCATCATCATCATCATCATCATCATCATCATCATCATCATCCTTATCAACACCAATATCATCCTTTCGTCATCAACAGTATACTATATATATATATATACATGTATTCATCATCATACTTTCATCACCACCAACAATACACCTATCATCATCCTTATCATTATATCAACACCAATATCAACCTTTCACCATCAACAGTATACTATATATACATGTATTCATCATCGTCCTCATCAACACCAATATCATCTTTGTCCTCATCATCAACATTCCCATCAGCAGCATCCTTTATTGTCTTCCGTATAATGTGAGTGGCTGAGACAGGAGTCCTGGAATCCTCGCACTGTCTCTGTGTAGCAGCACGTACAATTGTCAGACTTTAGTCTTGGGACCCGTCCAAATATAGCCTATAAAGCGTGGTATCGAATAATGGGGTGTCTGCGTCACCCCCGAAGTACGGATAGTGTGAGTGAAGTTCATAAGCAGTGGAGGAATGAAAAGCGAGAATGTATGTGCCTTAGCCTTAGCCTTAGATTTAGCCTTGGAACTATAAAAGACAACGAACACGAGGGTTCGCCCTCTTTGCACATAGCATTTTTGTTGAGAAAGACAGGAGATTTTACATCTGTAAAACTAAATCGGGAGAGGTGAGAAATTATAAGATCTGGATCAAGATTTTGATTTAATTAATATTAACGTAAATTGTAAAATAATAACGAATTTAGAGATTTAAAGAAATAATTAATTTCATTTCAGAAGTTTTTCTTTATTATGTCTGAATCATAATGTTGATTGTTGTTAATATAGATCGATTGAATAGCTGATGCTAAATTAAAAACTGTTTTCCTATTCTGTTGCAGGAAAAATTGTAATAAAATTTAGCCCCGAACAGAAGAAACTAAAAAGAAACAAAAATTAACAAAATATTATCAAATCTCCTAAGTTTCAACATATGAAATTATTATTGACAAAAGTGAAAGGGCAGTTTGTTGCTGCGTCAATAAACGAAAAGAAAGAAATTGTGTCCTAAGTGACGAGAAAAAAAAAATTTTATACTTATTCTGATATGTCATAAAGAAAACGGAACTCATGAACTGATATATAAGAAAAGAAACTATTATATTCTGAAAAGACAATTTTGTTATAAAAGAAAGCGAAGTCAAGAAAAGGGACTATTAAAACAAAGACTGGTGTGTGTTGACAAACAAGAACTGGTGTGTGTTTACAAACAAGGACTGGTGTGTAAACAAGATCTGGTGATTGGAAGCAAGAAATGGAATGTACAAAAAGAAAAATGTAATAATAAGATAAAATATACATAAGAATTAAATAGCGTAGGTTTAATTTATAATTTTGTTTTATAGATGTATTTATTTAGTTTATTAAGATTATTGTTTTGTTTTTGTATTATGTATAAGGGGGGAATTCATTAGAATAAATATTGGAAATTTAAAATATTGTTGGGTTTTTATTTTGTCACATAAGTCTATATATATATATATATATATATATATATATATATATATATATATATGTTTTATATATATATATATGTTTGTAACATAGTTAAAAGAAAATTTATTATGGATTGTAATTAATTTAGCTTAAATACTAATAAATTGTTTTATAGAATTTGAGTCCCTTGCAAGGAATAATAATCAAATTTTATAAATTAGTAAAAAATTATATCCCTATTAATTATAATATAGTGAGTACATTAGAGAGGGAGTTTAATCTTTTACATGGAGGAGACATGTATAGATAGAAGATAGAAGATACTTTAGCACGGGGGATATATTTTACAGATAGGAATGAATCTCAGCTGTCCTCTTTACAGCGGTGGGGTGTCTGTGTCACCCTCGGTGTACTGATAGGAATATCAGTTTTTTGCCTCTTTAGGAGGTGGGGTGTCAAAGTCACCTCCATTTCCAAAAAAATGGGCGTTTTTAGAAATGACCTCTGATCAGTTTCATTCCAAGATTTTGGCTATAATTCTGGTGTTATCATTTATCAAAATGAATTTTTGAGGATTACTGAAAATTTCAATATTATATTCCGGTTCTAAGTATTTTAAAGCTAATAAAAATGACCCCTGGGGTGTCAAAATCACCCCCGACGTACGGATAGGTTTTATATGCAAAACATTACAAACATCTCTCCCTTCTTCCCTCTATTTCTCTCTCTCTCTCTCTCTCTCTCTCTCTCTCTCTCTCTCTCTCTCTCTCTCTCTCTCTCTCTCTCTCTTTCTCTCTCTCTTTCCCCTCCCCCCCCCTCTCTCTCTCTCTCTCTCTGAATAAATAAAGTAATTATGGTTTTCATTTTATTACGTTTCCTATCTTTATTATGATTTATGAGTAACTCACGTATAATTGCAGTATCGACACTAACTCAAACAACTATCAACATGCATACAAAAGATAACCTATACCAGCATTTTAAAAAGGGACTTAAGCTTAAAGGTTCAGCCACACAGATAGTGTCAATTACGACTGTGAACATCACTTGGATGCTTCAAAGAAATTTAATGAAGTTTTTAGATCCATTCTCTCTCTTGTAACATTATGTTTGATCCCAAGCTGCTTTACGTGGACGAAAAACAAATGACTAAGATTAGCACGACACTCACGTATCCATTTGAAAGCATAAATGTTCAGGTAAAAATATGTACATCAAAACAGAAAAATAGTATAGCCATGAGATATCCCTACTTTTACAATATCCCAATAATACAGTAAATTTTAATCATTGCCCAAACCATTAAATTGGGTAGTGCCCAACGATGTCATCGCGCGAATTAAGTCCGCTAATTTTTTTTTAGGTCGAGATGCTAACAGTTTTCTACTGTTGGCCTTTTGCCTGAAGGCTCATGTGAAATAAAAAGCATACAAGTGAAGCGTCTAAATTGAAATTGATGTGAGTTCTCCGGATAAATTATTCATGGCACGTTTTTCATTGTAAAACAGAACTGTATGACATGCAAGCACGGTTAAAAAAATGAAAGTGATATATGGTTCGATAAGAATATCCTTATTTATCACGAAAGGAAATATATGTTAGACCATAATTCAATATCGAATTTCTTACCAAAACTTTTGAATTACATTATTAATTATGCTAAAAAAGTAAAAACAAATTGAAAATTTGGTACATTTTACATTTCTGTAAATAATTTAAAGGATACGGATATGCATATAGGTAAACATGTACTACAGTAATCAAAATTGAAACTCAGTGACCCGCGTCTTCAGAGAGGTGCTGATGAGAAGCGAACGAATTGTTTCCGGTAATAATTTTTTAGATAAAATTAAAAAATCGTGGGTTAAGTGGGTGCTTTTGGACTTTGAGTATAGTTTCTGCTGTCTTTCTTGTAGTGTTTCCATGAAAGTAATTGAGAGTTTGCATTTTTCTCTATTATTTTGTCTTTAACGTGAGACTGTAAGGATAATTCCCAGTTACTAATAACAAAGGTGATTCCTGGATGGCCTTGTAAAACATCAAGCGAGTTTGTAGGTTCAAATTTAAAGATTTAAGCTTATACAAAGTCGCTGATTCGTTTTTCCGCATATTTTATAGATAAGGAGCTTAAAATACTATAGGGAGTCCAATATATTTCTAAGACTGGAAGCACAGATGGTGGTGGGTTTTTTTTTGCTAAAAGATGTTAGTAGTTTTTTATTATTATTATTATTTTAGCTTTCCAGGATTGAGTATATAAAGACTATGTGGATATTACATAAATGATCCGTGCATATGTTTTTGGTTTTCCTCAACGAGTTTGACCTTATTGTCAGACATAATAAAGCATCTTTACCATTCCTGCTTCTTTTAAACGGCAAACTGCATAAGATTTATTGCAAGAACTACTTCAGACAAAATGACTTTAAACAGATTTAAAAAAAATAATCTTAACACATATGGAAACTAATGCTACAGGTCTTTGACCTACCAAACAAATCTTCTCATTCTTTTTTAACAACGAGAACGATCAATTGCGCCTTCCAAATTTCAAAACTCCTATGTTATATTATAAAGAGTTTAAAAATTGCGTAAAAATTGGCGATGATTGTTTATGAGTTGTATTATTCAATATTTGCACAAAAGATATTTGAACCTACAGGTTTTTCTGCTTTTCATCTTCTGAATTCAGCTGTTATGGATTGCTCATCGAAAGAGCTAGGTTCAAGATATCTTCACGCATTATTCAACTAGTCTAGATGTTTATTTTGTGCTACCACTAAGTTGTGACAGTCAAATGACGATAAAATTCACATATGATTTTGATAACTTGAAATCCGTTTCCTACACTTTCTGTCAATTTTTTTTTTCAAAGACCCATTGTCTGCTCAGTGACTCGATCACTAGCACCATCGAAGTCCATATGCAAACCTTTTAATCAAATAATGTCCTACAGAACCAAGCGAATATCATCTTCTCAGATAGCAGAGTGGTGACATCATAGTTATAATTGACAAGATAAAAGATCGTGCCAAAAATTTGTGATGAGCACAGGAAGCCTTCGACTCTGCAGGCTTGAGCTTGGAGCTGGTTTTCTCTCGTAGCGAACTGGCGACCACGGGTAATCGGTGATAGCTTTGCCCTACCTTGTGATCGTATGCGAGACAAAAATATCACCGCTTACACGCGGAGCTTCCTCAACAACAGGAATTGCATGCAGTATCGACATCTGGAGGCTCGTTGTGATTTTTTTTTAATGTTTGGGTCTGGTTTAGTTGTTAGGTACACGAATTCTCTATAAAACAATGCAGCTGGTGATCGGAGATGTTGGATAGCAGCGTCCTTATCAGTACATCAAAAAAGCAATGGCTAAAGAAGAGTGTGTATGACATGTTCAGGAACTGCATATGATAGTTATAATAACAGCGATAATAAAAATGATAATGGAAATCGTTTATATTATTTCACAATTAAAATGAATAATGATGATTATAGTAGTAATAAAATCATAATAATGATAGAAAGTAAAAAACGTTATAATAATTATAATTTTACATGATAAAAAAGTTTTAAAAACAATAACTCTATTAGATATAAATATTAAGTATAAAGTCGATGGTCGATATGAGGAAGACGATGAGTGCACTTGCTGCTGCCTACGATGAACGTACTGATGATTAACTGGCAGATGTTGATACGGAAAAAAATGGTGGAAAAGTAGACTTAAAACATCAACTTAAAATGATATATCAAGTTAGAATCACCGTTAGATCATGACCAATAAAAATGGCTACTGCTGCTCCTCCTACTACTACTACTACTACTACTACTACTACTACTACTACTACTACTACTACTACTACTACTACTACTACTACTACTACTACTACCACTACTACTACCACTACCACTACTACTACTACTACTACTACTACTACTACTACTACTACTACTACTACTACTACTACTACTACTACTACTACTACTACTACTACTACTACTACTACTACTACTACTACTACTACTACTACTACTACTACTAATATTAGTATAAAAAAATAATGATAAAAATGAAAAAGAAAAAATAATAATAATAATAAAAATATAATCATAATAATAATAATATTAAAAACAATAGAAGAAGAAGAACAACAACAACAACAACAAGAAGACGAAGACGAAGAAGAAGAAGAAGAAGAAGAAGAAGAAGAAGAAGAAGAAGAAGAAGAAGAAGAAGAAGAAGAAGAACAAGAACAAGAACAAGAACAAGAACAAGAACAAGAACAAGAACAAGAAGAACAAGAAGAAGAACAAGAACAAGAACGAGAACAAGAAGAAGAAGAAGAAGAACACGAAGAACAAGAAAGAGAAGAAGAAGAAGAAAAAGGAGAAGGAAAAGAAGAAGAAAAAAGAGGAGGAGAAGGAGGCGGAAGCGGAAAAAGTGAATGAGGAGGAGAATGAGAAGAAGAAGAAGAAGAAGAAAAAGAAGAAGAAGAAGAAGAAGAAGAAGAAGAAGAAGAAGAAGAAGAAGAAGAAGAAGAAGAAGAACAAGAACAAGAACAAGAACAAGAACAAGAAGAAGAACAACAACAAGAACAAGAACAAGAACAAAAAGAACAAAAACAAGAACAAGATAAATAAGAAGAAGATGTTGATGACGAAGGAGGAGGAGGAGGAGGCGGAGAAAGCAGATGAAAAAGAGAAGGAGAAGAAGGAGCAAAAGAAGAGAAAAAGAAGAAGAAGAAGAAGAAGAAGAAGAAGAAGAAGAAGAAGAAGAAGAAGAAGAAGAAGAAGAAGAAGAAGAAGAAGAAGAAGAAGAAGAAGAAGAAGAAGAAGAAGAAGAAGAAGAAGAAGAAGAAGAAGAAGAAGAAGAAGAAGAAGAAGAAGAAGAAGAAGAAAAGGAAGAAGAAGAAACAAGAAGAAGAAGAAGAAGGAGGAGGAGGAGGAGGCGGAAGCGGAAAAAGTGGATGAGGAGGAGAAGGAGAAGAAGAAGAAAAAGAAGAAGAAGAAGAAGAAGAAGAAGAAGAAGAAGAAGAAGAAGAAGAAGAAGAAGAACAACAACAACAACAACAACAACAACAACAAAAAACCAAGAAGAATAAGGAAAAGAACAAGAATAAAAAGAAAAACAAGTAAAAGAAGAAGAAGAAGAAGAAGAAGAAGAAGAAGAAGAAGAAGAAGAAGAAGAAGAAGAAGAAGAAGAAGAAGAAGAAGAAGAAGAAGAAAAAGAAGAAGAGGAAGAAGAAAAAGAAAAACAACTAAAAGAAAAAGAAGAAGAAGAAGAAGAAGAAGAAGAAGAAGAAGAAGAAGAAGAAGAAGAAGAAGAAGAAGAAGAAGAAGAAGAAGAAGAAGAAGAAGAAGAAGAAGAAGAAGAAGACGAAGAAGAAGAAGAAGGAGGAGGAGGAGGAGGAGGAGGAGGCGGAAGCGGAAAAAGTAAATGAGGAGGAGAAGGAGAAGAAGAAGAAGAAGAAGAAGAAGAAGAAGAAGAAGAAGAAGAAGAAGAAGAAGAAGAAGAAGAAGAAGAAGAATATTTATTACTTCGTGCATGACCTGTCGTGTGCAGTCTTTAAAAAAGTGCGTTTTTGGCTGATCACATGGTCTTTCTCTCTTTTTTCGATTAGTAAAATTATATTTTTTTAATTGTCTTTATGGCATTGTGTATATTACCTATCCATTCCTGCATGACATTTTCTTTGTGAAGGAAACCTTCAAATGACTTCCAAACCCGTGTCCTTTACTCACGCATCCACATGTGAGATTTTATAGAAAACTGTCTTTACGGCAATTAGAACAGAAACGCACGACTAAGATATAGGGGCTCTATTCTTCTTCGACCCTACTCCCATATATCCTTGATCGATTTGAATGCCAATGATTTATGCCCCATGAGAAATTTTCTCTTGGCCTTCAGTTGTGCTGTTCTCAAGCTCGATCGCATGTAATTAATGTATAAGATTTCTGTGTCAGTAATTAGACAATTTATTTGATTTAATCAACCAATATTCGTCTCTTTATCAGAAGACTAAGCATGTGAAAATGCTTTGCAATGAAGCTGAGTATCTTGATTAATAAACCATTCAAAATAAAAATTCATAACGGGAGTAACTAGCTCACTAAATTAATTACCAAATGTATGGCCAAAGTCATTTCTATGGACTAAAGAACTAAATTTGGTGACTCAGAGGTAAAGCATTATTTCATCCATCTCGACAGCCTGATACTACAATGACTAACGCCGTGTCCATGTCATAACTTTGTATCTTTTATGATATACCACGAGTGCATGGCGTATGTAGTCCTGTAAATATTTACTTTTTTAACCTTACAAAAAGTAAAAGTATACGAAGCAAGGAGGTCTCTTTTCTATCTGTGTCCTTGCACTAAAAAATAAGGACAAGTCACATTCACAACGATTAAGGTTTAAACTCCTGCCAATTGGATTCTGTGCATATGAGCTTGGTGATTTTTGAACCTTCGATTTTTTCTTTAGAATAATTTTCATGCCTATTCTGTGCAATAATATTACAAGCAAACAGTAAATTTATTGACTCAATGTGAAAAGCTTTATTATGGTAGCAAAGTAGTGTTCATAGCAAAGTAGAATATTAAAGAAATATGAGCCGAATACTAGACAAAGGAAAGATGAACAGTTAAAAAAAATTGAACCAAACAAAAAAAATACCCACTCCCATAAAAAAGCATTTAAATTATTATTCCAATCGATTAAATGGCAAATTGGGTCCCAAGAAGTTTTCTTTTCTTTGGTTTTCTTGAAAATAAATGTTTTCAGACGAGATTGATTCGACTAGAAATGCAGTCGTCGAAAATTCAGAAATTTCTTCCACTGAGGTTGTACCAACTAAAAAATGAGGCGAAAAGCTTTCACCCTTTAATGAGGAAAACGGTTGCCATCTTAGTTAAAAAAATAAAAAAAATAAAATAAAAACAATAACCTGCTCCTCATCTAATTCACTTTGTGCGAGTTAAAATTTTGTGACGTATCAAAGAAAAGACAGCTAAATTTCGTTAGATTGAATTACGCTCGGTTTATTTTAAATTAGGAAAATTGAAGAGGTGTAAAAAACCGAGAAGGGGGAGGGGGGAGAGAGAGAGAGAGAGAGAGAGAGAGAGAGAGAGAGAGAGAGAGAGAGAGAGAGAGAGAGAGAGGAAGAGGAAGAGGAGGAGGAGGTAGAAAGAGAGAATACGAGAGAATGGGGGAAGATGGAACAAAAGAGTTTGAGGGAGAAAAGAAACAATGATGATGGAGAGATAGAGATAGCGTGAAAGGATCTGAAAGTGACAAAGAGATTGAGGTATAAATGAATGAGTAAAGGGAGAGGTAAGAAGAGCAAGCAAGCGAGCAAAAGGAAGAGAAAAGATAAGAAAATGAGAGGAAAAGCATGAGAGCGAGACAGAGGAGAGGACAGAGAGAGAGAGAGAGAGAGAGAGAGAGAGAGAGAGAGAGAGAGAGAGAGAGAGAGAGAGAGAGAGAGAGAGAGAGAGAGAAAGGGGATAAGCGAAAAGGCAAAACAGTAACAAAAGCCATCGCTCGTTAGAGCTATTTTGTAAGCTGGAGTCTAAGCCAGGAAAGTGCACGCGTAATTATGCTTCAATGGGAGGGCGATAGTAACTTTCGCAGATCTACTATCAGATTCGGTGACCGATGACCCTTAGCAGTGGTCAGTAATCCAAGTGCTACAGATCTTAAGCCATTGGCCTGCTGCCTATCCCTATTATCTCTTTCTCTTTCCCATTCTGTTAAATACTCTCCACTCTGTTACGGATTGTGACCGGTAAAATGCCCATAGTATGCTCTATATTCCAAAGCTTATGGGAATAAAGCTCGTAAAAGTAGTTCATGCTAAGTGACAAGCAACTGTTATGCATTCACATATTTTGATGATCATATGGAAAAAAAATATATCTAATCCTGATTAATAAAATAGGATGTGATTTTGCGAAGGCTAAACAATTTTATTACAACAAACTAGATGACCTAACTTGAATCGTTATTATATGTTCCCAATTATTCTAATTTTTCCTTAACTACTATGTCATAGTTGGTCAATTTTTTTAGTTTAAACGATTAATATATCTGGTCTCTTCTAAATCTGCCTATTCTTTGTGTTTGATCTCGTCATTTTCACCGACCACTTTTCCTTTGACCCGTTCTTCTTCTTCGACATAAATCTGTTAGTTCTTTGGCAAGACCATTAGTTCAGTCCTCCCACACACACACATACACAAAAAAAAAAAAAACAAACAAAAAAAGAAATACAACCAAACCTCCACCCAATATTTTCTTTTTAAATTTCTCAATAATTGATGTCCGAGATCAAGTATCAGAATGAAGTCAATAGTTACCTACTTTGTGCTTACTTTTCAGCGATGACGACACTCTTCTCAGAATACTCAATTACAATGAGGGAATGAACGGATATCTGAGGTTTTGCTCGAAATTTTCTCTCTCTAATGCATCGCTACCCAAACACATCTTGTTGTCTTTTGTAAGCGTATCCACAAAGCATTTTTGGAATGAATACCCAAGTCGATATAATTAAGGTCATCGGATGCAATGATTATTAATAAAAAAATCATTGTTTTCGAATTGAACTGATATGTTAGCAACAAATATAGATGTTTCGACACCAGGATGCATTAGTCAGGCCTAGAACAGGTAGATGGTTATGCGTGTGTGTTTATGTGTGCACAGTTGACAGATCAAAAGTGAGAACTATGTGCATCCTGTTATTAGGTGCGACCCAAAAATTAATGTTCCTTTATTTGTGGTGCGACCTCAGTGGCTTTCTGGTCTTTTTATTTCTTTGTTTGGGGTGTGTGTATGTGTGTGTATATGTGTGGGTGGCAAATGTTATATTCAATTTAAAAAACTTTATCCTTTAATATAAATCTTATTACTTCCTCTACTTAGGTCAAAGGTTTGTTTTTTTAATTATTCTAACCCAAATCACTTCAATCTTTATCTTTTAAAATTAAGATCTAGACCTTTTAGTGATACACTTTTTAGAAAATTTTATGTTGATGTAAATATTTTTCTCATGGTAGATTGATTAAAGTTGGATGCTGGGGACATATTAAGATAGATAGAGAGAGAGACCCAGGTACACAAATATAGGGACATAATAGTTGGCTAAAAAGCAGAGAGACAAACAGAGACAGGGGATATAAAGAAGACAAGCAAAGATAGACAGAAAAAAAATCAGAGACCAGAAGAAGTAAGGAGAAAGAATGGAGAAACAAAAGCAAAAAGAAGTTAAGAAAATAGCAAGCGAACAGATTAAAAGACAGACGGAGGAAGTACAAAGAGTCAGACTGACCAAGCGGTAGAGAGAGGATTGGAATGACGAACAGGCACCGAGGTTTGAGGGAGAAATGGAGCGAGAGACTCGTAAACAAATTGGCAGGAATAGCAGAGAAGAGGACAAGCATAGACAATGAGTCAAAAAGAAAGACATAGATTGAAATAGAGACAGAAAAACAGAAAGGGATGGAAACAGACTTGTGAAGAGGCAATAAAATAGAAATAGTGCCTGGAAAAGAAAGATAAGCAGATTGAAAATAACTAAGGAGGAAACAGAAAATAAGTCAAGAGCCACAGTTGGAAGATAGAGACAGAGAGACTGACAAACAAAAGAAAAAGAGAGAGACAGAAAGAGACAGGTTGACTGGAGCAGACAGACAGATGTATAGGGAAATAAGAAAACGAATTAAGTAGGTAACAGATATACAGACAGGCAGGAACAGTATCAAGATAGAAAGAAGTAATAATGATAAAATTAAGTTGTTGGGTTTTTTTTTTTGTCGAGACAATTGGAACCAAAATCCAAATAGCCTTGCGAAATTATTGTCATGTTCATTTTTCGGTTCGACGCTACATCGTTCAGTTAGTAAACCACTGGACTCTTGATCTAATGATGGCTTCTGAATATTTAATTGGGCCGATGCCCGAGAGATTGACCATGGTTGTTCTAACTTTTTTCCCCCCTGATCTCTTGCTGCCTCCGTGAAGACCAATATGTTTCAGTTGTTAGAGCTTCACCAAAAGTGGAATACTATTGTCGAATCCGAAACGAAAAGGCCGTGCAATACCATACAACCAACCATTTTGTGCAGCCCTGACTTGAACTTCGGTGCGTTTATAACTGGATAGAGTTTTTTAATATCTGCTTCGCGTGTAAGCGTTTGTTTTACATCTTGCAAAGGCAGAGAGAGAGAGAGAGAGAGAGAGAGAGAGAGAGAGAGAGAGAGAGAGAGAGAGAGAGAGAGAAAACAGAGAGTGTGTGTGTGTGAGAGAGAGAGAGAGAGAGAGAGAGAGAGAGAGAGAGAGAGACAAACAGACTGAAACATAGATATAGATAAGAAGAGATAAAGAAGACGGAAAATATACAGATAGAAACATCGAGAGACAAACAGGATTACGGACAGGGATAGCAGTAGACTGACAGACAAGCAATCAGATAAAGGGACTTTAAGAAGCCAAAGGAGCCGACATCAGGAGAGATAGACAAACTTCATAAGGAGACTTGATTGATAGAGAAAGAGAACCGGACAGGCAGACAAACCGACAAAAGGCAAAAGGAAACAAAAGAAGTTGGCAGACAGTAACAAACGGCTGAAAATTTTAACACTGATAGACAGAGAGACGGCAACACGAACATGCAAATACATAGAAACCGACACAACGTGGAAAATAGAGAGAGAGAGAGAGAGAGAGAGAGAGAGAGAGAGAGAGAGAGAGAGAGAGAGAGAGAGAGAGAGAGAGAGAGAGAGAGAGATGTTATTCCAGAGGGCTGTGGGCAGACAGACAGACAGACAGACAATCAAGCCAGCATACAGGTCGCTGTACCTTAAGCATCTATTTTTGTACAGCTTCGATCCATGCCCATTCCATCTGTCCTTAGTTTTCATGTCTTTCTTCAGATTGGTCGGTCTTGAGCTAGATCTAGATTTGTGATTGATATTCTTTTACTAAACAGACTTACAGAGAAAAAGAGGCTGGAAGACAGAGAAAGATGTAGAAAAGGAATGATAAACGGAGAGACAAACAGCCAGACAAATATTCAAACATCATTAAGACCAATACAAATGGAAAGAGAGAGAGACAGAGACAGAGAGAAAGAGACAGAGACAGAGACAGACAGAGAGACAGAGACAGAGAGCTACAAATAGCTAGATAGATAGATAGATAGACAGATAGATAGATTGAGAGCGAGAGAGAGAGAGAGAGAGAGAGAGAGAGAGAGAGAGAGAGAGAGAGAGAGAGAGAGAGAGGTAGACGAATAGAGATACAGACTGAAAGAGAGAAAAGACTTTGAGAAAGAACAATAGAGACAAGAGACAAGGTAAAAAATCTTCTTGACAAATTCTTGGGAAGCAAGAGAGAGAAAGAGGGAGAGAGACAGACAGACAGACAGACAGACAGACAAACATAGATGGCCTGGGAGCGAATGGGTGGAGGTAGGAAGGATGTGGGCAGAGCTAGAGAAAAGAGAGGAAAAGAGATAAACAGAGAGCCTACATATACACAAAGAAAGAGTAATTTATAATTAAAATAATAATGGGAGGCTTTATTCGCGAACTCGTCCGTTATTACCCAACCAACACCTTTGAAACATTTGATTCGACTACAGCATTCATGTGGGTAGGTTCCAATTCATTAAAACTCAACGCAAACTGTTTTCCTCAATTTTTCCCAAAATGCTTTGTTTCTTCAACATAGGCTAACTTACAATCACTAATTTCGCGCGCCATTTTATTTTTTCTTAAGTTAACACCGAAGTCAACCGTTTGCAATAGATATACATGCTATAGAATCTAAAAAAAAAAGTTGCTTGAGCATGGTTTACAACAACTAGACTCAAATCAAAAGGTGAAGACCTAGATCTAGATAAATCTAGATTTTACTTTTAGCCTTATAGTTTAAAAGAGATTTAAGACTAGATCTAGCTTCTGTGTTTAGAATTATAGAGATATCTTGGTTCTAGATAAAAACAGGTAAGTGGAATCATATATAAAGAAAGTAAAAGGATAGATACCAGCATCGGCAAATTGACACCAGGGTTTCGTTCGTACGACGAGGTTTTCAGCTTGTATTGATATGTAATATATATATATATATATATATATATATATATATATATATATATATATATATATATATATATATATATATTGTTACGAGTACAAACAATAGAAATTATAACAACTGATATAATTTCAAGAACTTTATTCTAAGAGTGTCAAGATCATGTCTCTTGTTGTTGTCCCAACTCGGGTTGCCAGCCAGAGTGCCTTCCCTTCTCGTAGGAAGAGTCTAGCTGTCACTGTCAGTACAGTCTGCAAGCACACCAGGTAGTGTGTACACTACACAGCTCCCCCTCCCCAGTGCTGACATCTTCGAATGCTACTGGAAACGCAGAGGGAGGCGAACATGCCGCCCTGAACGTGTCGTTTCTTGATTAGATTGCAGTGGTGCATATCTGTCAGTAAAAAGTTCTTGGTTTTGTGTGATATGAGGTCTACCACGACGACGAGGCTGTGTGACTAATACTGGCTGGGTCAGATCAACATGGGCCGGCTTTAGACGATCTATAGAGATCACCTCCTCTCTCCGTCCGATCATCACACGAAATGTTTTTGGACCTGGAGTGATGACCCGGTAAGGGCCGTCGTATGGACGCTGGAGGGGTCCCCGATGGCAGTCTCTACGAACAAAAACGAAGCGAGCGTTTTTCAGGGAGGGTGGGATCGATGGAGTTGACAGGCCATGATGTGATGTGGGAATGGGGGCAAACCTCTCATCAAGTGAGTGGAAGAGGTTGTTAGAAGAGTGGAGTCTCGAGTTTGGATTGACAAACTCTCCTGGCACAGTTAACGGTTCTCCGTAGACAAGTTCCGCAGATGAAGTGTCAAGGTCCTCCTTAGGCACGGTTCTGAGGCCCAAGAGTACCCAAGGGAGCTCGTCTGTCCAACGTGGGCCTTGAAGGCGAGCTTTAAGCGCTGCTTTCAATGTTCTGTGGAAACGCTCTACCAGGCCATTTGATTGTGGGTGATACGCAGTTGTTCTATGGACTTGGATCCCAAGCTTATTTGCTACCTCATTCCAAAGGGCTGAGGTGAACTGAGGTCCCTTGTCTGACGTCATGTCCAATGGAACACCAAAACGTGCAATCCAATGTCGAATAAGCGCTATAGCACAATCTGTTGTAGATGTTTGGACCATTGGAATCGCCTCTGGCCAACGAGTAGTCCGATCGATGATGGTGAGAAGATGGGTGAAACCCTCCGAAGGTGGGAGAGGACCAACCAATCAACGTGAATATGGCTGAATTTCTTTGCAGGTACCGGTCTTTATGACTGGTGAACGTACATGTGACTGAATTTTTGACGTCTGACAGGCGAGACATTCTTGTGCCCACTTATTTACCTGTTTCTTGACTCCATGCCACACGAATTTATTGGCCACGAGTTTCACAGTTGATTTTCGCCCTGGGTGTGCAAGGTTGTGGATTGCTTCAAACACTTGGCGCTGAAAAGTGCGAGGGACAATAGGTCGTGGATGTCCTAACGATACATCGCATAGTAAGACTGGTCCAGAGTTGTGGATCTGAATAGGTCTTATAGTGAGGCCAGTGATGGCTGTTTGAAAAGCCTGTACATCCGTGTCTTGAGTCTGTGCTCTTGCCATGGCTGCATAGTCAATACCCAGTACAACGTTGTCGAGAGTATTGGTACCAGTGGTGTTGCGTGAGAGACAGTCTGCAACCACGTTATCCTTTCCTGAGATATGTCTGATGTCGGTGGAGAATTCAGAGATATGGGCAAGGTGGCGTTGTTGACGTGCAGTCCACAGGTCTGAGGCTTTAGACATCGCACCCACTAACGGTTTGTGGTCTGTGAACATCGTGAAAGATCTTCCTTCTAAAAAGTACTTGAATTGTCGTATTGCCAGATACAGCGCTAGCAACTCACGGTCGAAAGTGCTATACTTCTGTTCAGGTGGGCGTAGTTGCTTGCTGAAGAAGGCAAGAGGCTGCCAGAAACCATCAACATACTGCTCGACTGCTCCAGCTGCTTGATCTGAGGCGTCGCTTGTCAATGAGATGGATGCCCCAGGCTTGGGGTGGCTAAGCATAGTGGCATCTGCAAGGGTCGCTTTGCTGGAGGTAAAGGCTCGTGCATGAATTGGAGCGCCGGTTGTTGGAACAAAATGTCGCACACCATGCTTGACATCAGCCGAGGAGAAAGTCGGTCGTAAAATGTTTGGAAACTCGTGAAGTATTTTACGAAACTTGTTCTCCTCTACTTCCACCGGAGCAAGTTCGTTTTGCTGACAGAGCAGGGGGAAGAAAGATATGTATCCGCCTCGATGAGTCCTTGGCCTCGAAGATCCACAAGGAGATTATGTTGGCGACAAAAATCAGCACCGAGTAGGGGACGTTTAACGTCGGCAATAATGAGGCAAGCCTGGTACAAGCGGTCATTAAAGTACAGAAGGACGTTTCGCCACCCATAAGTAGAAATATGTGTGCCATTAGCTGCTTGTAAAGGCGGACCTGTTTCACCTGAGCGTTTGTCACACCAGGTTGCTGGAACTACCGAAACTTGAGCCCCCTGTGTCTACCAAGAAACGCCGCCCGGATTTGGTGTCAGTGATGAAGAGTTGTGGATCGCGCGGGCAAACAGATGCTGAAGCTACTGATGGCCCGCTCTGGCGTTTCCCTGGTGTTTCTTCTTGAATTTAGCATGCTCCTTGCAGGTTGGATTGCACTTCTGTGCGGCAGCACCAAATCGTCTGTGATACCAACAGACAGAGTCGACTTCAAGTAGTGCGTCTATTTTCTCACACCTCAATGAAGCTGTGTTGAGGGATAGGTTTCTGGCAATACACAGACGGTCAGCTTCCTGTGCCAGTTCCCGGTAGTCGGATGTTGTCGAGCTGGCTAAGGGGATACGGACATGATCCGGTAGCTGTTGCATGAAAATATGTCTGAACAGAAAACAGGGTTTGTGTTCTCCGAGGAGTGAGAGCATTGTGTCCATCAACTCTGAGGGTTTGGAATCGCCGAGACCTCTCAGGCCGAGCAAAGCCGAGGCCCTCTCCTCTTCATTGAGGCCGAATGCACTAGTCAAAAAAGACTTAATAACTGGGTATTTGTTGGTGGTGGGAGGGTTGGTTATGATTGAGAGCGCTCTTGTTGCAGTTGTCTTGTCCAGTGAAGCAACAACATGGTAATACTTTGTTTCGTCTTGAGAAATACTTTTTAAGGCAAACTGAGCCTCAGCCTGGGCAAACCACGCAGAAGGACTTGACACCCAAAACGTGGGTAGTTTTAGTGCTACGCTTTCCACTGCCATATTGCTTTCAGGTTAGATCTAGATCTAAATTCTACCAGAGGTTCATTATCGCTGCCGTAGATCTAGATCAGAGAACTTAGATTTATACTCAATAACTTTAGAAAACGAGATTCAATGATAGATCTAGTTCATAATTACGTTATGAGCTGATCGGGATCACCAATGTTACGAGTACAAACAATAGAAATTATAACAACTGATATAATTTCAAGAACTTTATTCTAAAAGTGTCAAGATCATGTCTCTTGTTGTTGTCCCAACTCGGGTTGCCAGCCAGAGTGCCTTCCCATCTCGTAGGAAGAGTCTAGCTGTCACTGTCAGCACGGTCTGCAAGCACACCAGGTAGTGTGTACACTACAAGATATATATATATATATATATAATATATATATATATACGAGGGCAGGCTGATAATTAAGTTCCGTTTAATCATAACTTTTTAATTTTTCACAGCATATACATAAACAATACGTCAAACGAAAGCTTAATATCTCAACTACATACTTAGCACTCTATTTTTCGATGTAGTCACCGTCGCGATCAACACACCGCCTCCAACGTTTCACTAGTTGGCTCACGCCGTCAGCGAAGAATTCAGACGGCTGTCCACGGCACCATCTGCGAACATCTGCGATAACTTCCTCATCATTGTCATAGTGATGGCCCTTCAGGTACTTCTTGAGTTGGGGAAACAAATAATAGTCAGAGGGGGCAAGATCGGGGCTGTATGCAGGGTGAGGTAGGGTCGTAAGTTCCAGCTGCCTTAAGGCGTCCTGAGTTTGGCGACTGGTGTGCGGGCGCGCATTGTCGTGTTGCAGGATTGAGTCCTTATCACGCCGAATACGTCTGAGTCGGAGTTTGAGAGCTCGGAGTGTTGAAATATATCGCTCAGAGTTCACAGTTTGCCCTTGCTCCAGAAATTCCATGTGGACCACTCCCTCCATGTCCCAGAAAACGGTGAACAAGACCTTTCTTGCAGAGGCAACAACCTTGAACTTCCTTGGACTTGGAGAAGTTTTGTGCCTATACTCCATCGATTGGGCTTTACATTCTGGATCGTAGTGGTGGACCCAGGATTCGTCTCCAGTCACAATGCGTTGCAGAAATGCTTCTCCTTCTGCATTGTAACGCTCTAAGAGTTGAGTACACATGTCCTTTCTCTGCGCTTTCATCTCTACAGTGAGCTGTCTTGGGACCCAACGGGCAGAGACTTTTCGGTAACCCAGTACAGTTGTGGCGATATGGTGCACTCGTTCTTTCGAAATGCCTACTTCATCTGCAATTTCCTTTTGTTTGACCCTTCGATTAGCTCTAATCATGCAGTCAACTTTCTCTCGATGAGCCGTGTCCGATGCGGAAAGGGGCCTATCCGAACGCTTTCGATCACGCAGAATTGTCTCTCTGGGGTCTTCCCCTTTAAAAATTCTCACCCATTTGCGAACTGCACAGTCTGAAATGCACATTTCACCATAAACTGTCTTCATTCTTGCATGAATGTTTGCAGCAGAACATCCCTCAGCTGCCAAAAACTCGATAACAGAGCGCTGTTTGATGAGAAGGTCATTGGAAGTCGCAATTGTCTCATAAACATGGCTACCACATCATGTGTTGCGCGTCACTGCATTATGAGCACGAATGACGTCACACAAACTTGTTGTTATAGTTAAGTCTAGAAAAATGGTTCGGGAGTATATGTATGAAATTTTAGGTCGATGTGACGAAAATTGACCTAGTTATTAGCAAACGGAACTTAATTATCAGCCTGCCCTCGTATATATATATATATATAAAGAAAGAGAGAGAGTGAGAGAGAGAGAGAGGAGAGAGAGAGAGAGAGAGAGAGAGAGAGAGAGAGAGAGAGAGAGAGAGAGAGAGAGAGAGAGAGAGACGTGTACTCTCCAAGTCTCAACCAAGGCTTTTCAGGCAATAAGCCACCCCTTGAAATACATGGGTAAAAGTGTGTGAGCGTCTTTAGTGTTTTTGTAGGCAAGGCAATGCGTGAAGAAAAATGAATCAAGTGAATGGACATGTAATTAGTAGTCTAACTCATTGGTGAAAATTGTCAAAAACAACCTCTTTTTTTCTGAGCGACAGAAAAGACAGCAAAACAGTTAAATGTCTCGGATTGCCTGTTAAAATTAAATTTAAACTGCGTAGAACAATGTCGCTGTCTTATATCTGTTATAAATATGAAAAGACAGGAATAACCGAATGTTCCAAGAATGCGCAGCTTTAAGTTTGATATTGTTATGCATGGCAGTGCTTCCCCAAATTTTATTCAGAATAAAAAGAAATGACGGTCGGGAAGATGTCCTTAAATATGGTCCTTTTTTTCCTGTGAAGAACTACCCATGTTTTTTTAGGTATCTGGAGATATTGGTAATATTAAATTATGGTACTTTTGTCCGACCTCGAAATAGCAATTCCATCGCCACTTCCGACGATGATCCATCGTAGTGAACAAAGAAAGATCCTGTGAGCAACTAGAATACATTTAGGTTTGTACTCGGTTTTTTAGTGAGAGGCAACAATTGCCTGGACGAGAGCGAAAAGTGTTGAGATAAAATAGAGATAAAATTTCAAAAACCTTGCAACAGTTTAACGACTAAGCTGAATGCTATTAAAGGGATTGATTAAAATAGGCGATGATAGTACGTAGATAGTTATGTATCTTTCAGTGAAAGGCATATAAAAACATGTTATTTTTTATGATGTCACTGACGTTTCTCATAGGAGCAAGATCACATATAGAAATTTGCTGTTTACATATCTTCTGGTTAGCACGATCCTAATTTCATATCCACAATCAATTGGAAATAAATTCTGGTATAAAAACAGGGTTAAAAAATTACTCGCACCTTCGAGATAAGATCATTCATAAATAAATCAGTTTAGCAGCAGAGTCCAAAGAACGAGAAAATAGCTTTCAGCATTCTTTAATACTATGGCAAGAAAGCAAAGACGAATTAAGATATCACGATATCCGACAATGTCGCTGTGTTCAAACGAAAGTTTTCCACCCAAAGAGTTCATCATAAACATCTGCAGCCTCTAAGTTCCTTATTTTGAAGAAGCAACAAGAAATCGCAGTTTGAGAGAGTCTGTGCGACTCTGTTTTGACAAGGATAAAAAGAATATTCTTTTCCATCCCTAGCTTGTGCCACATTTTCAAAACGTCTTCACATTAAATTGAGGAAAAATCACAAAAAAGTCACAAAAAACCAGCCTCATTCTATGAAAAACGCAAAACATTTTTATAATTTACATAATTTACGTAAAAAGAAACAAAATTGGAGAGACACTGGACAAAGAAAACAACTTGTAAAGCTTATGATTGATCTAAAATTATTCTCCATCTCTAATCTATTGGATTATCCGTCTGTGATAATTTAAGAACACGATTCTTAATGAAATGGAAGATTTGGAAAACGTGCTTGATCTTATGTTCATTGTACCTTGAAAAAAGTCTGCACACTTTTTTCTTTCCTACTCTCGGGCTTCAACCAGGTTTGTGATACATTTGCAGAAATAAATATCAGTAAAACTTTTGATTATTGGAATGTAAACCTTTGCGCAGCTTAGAAGTGATCAATAGTATAAATAACGTCGATTAACTTAAGCCGGGAATACCTTTCTTTTTATAGTCAGAAATGGGAATTTATATATTATGTATTGGCAGAAAACGCTTTATGGACTTTGGGATAATCAAAAAATATTTTAAAATAATAATATCAATATTAATAAGAACAATAATAATAATAATAATAATAATAATAATAATAATAATAATAATAATAATAATAATAATAATAATAATAATAATAATAATAATAATGATAATAATAATAATAATAATAATAATAATAATAATAATAATAATAATAATAATAATAATAATAATAATAATAATGATAATAATAATAATAATAATAATAATAATAATAATAATAATAATAATAATAATAATAATAATAATAATGATGATGATGATGATAATAATAATAATAATAATAATAATAATAATAATAATAATAATAATAATAATAATAATAATAATAATAATAATAATAATAATAATAATAAATCAAGAAGAATATTTGACTACATAATTTCCTACATGATTTTTTTTCAATAGTGACCCATAAACATAGCATAAATGTTGCTTTCCAATTGCAAAATTGAAGTTAAAAGAGAACTAAGATCAGAAGTTGATAAACATTTATAGTTAAGTGCAATATGAACGTTATATTCTGGTTTTATTTGCCATTTGTTTATTTTCAAAACTGCGCATTCTTGTCAGTCTTAACCCTCTCTAGAGCTTTGTAGATTTCATTCTCGTATTTTTGCTCTCTTTTCCTCCCTCCTCGCGCCTCTTTCTCTCTTTTTTATTTTTTATAACTACATTGAGAGGATCATCTTATCTTCATTTAGTCAATCTTGTTCTAAGGTTAACTTTTTGAAGTTATAAAGGGTATTTTCTTAATTCTGTTTCATGTCTTATGGATTTTAATACTGGTGGAGAGGAGTTTGCAGAAGTCTTGGTCTTGACCTGGGGAGTGACTAAAGGAAAAAGAGGGAAGAGAGAGGAGAATGGGTCCGGAAATGAAATTAGATAAATTCAGTAAGATGTAGATTATGCTATAAAAAGGCAAGATCTTTTGGCACATCAATTTTTGGAATTACACACACTTCATACAGTAATCGAAGAGGAAGAAGGGGATAGATAGAAACAGATAGAGATAAAGAGAGAAAGAAGAGAGAGAGAGAGAGAGAGAGAAGGAGAGAGAGCGCAGAGAGACAGACGCAAAGACAGACATATAGACTGACAGACAGGCGGACAGACAGGCAGAAACAGAGTCTAAGAGAAGAACCTGCAATGATTGAGGAAGAAAAAAAATGGTAATTCCACAAAAATAAAAACGGATTTTAATCAAATGAGATCTTTTATTGTATCCTTTTAGTATCAGCTCAGCCTCACCTACGAACTCCCAGGCGACCTGTGGACAATTTAAATACCTTTTGGGGCACGAGTACTGACACAAAAAACGTATCACTCTTTCATCTTTTATCTTGACTAGTTTTTTAGCACTAAGAGCAGCGCAAAGAGAAGAGATTTTTTTGTCACCTTACAAGTAACTAAATTCTTTAAGAGTTTTCAAAAAGTAAGCATTGACTCTTTGCACGAAAAGCAACACTTCAGGTAGTATTGTATTGGAAAGGATTGAAAGTAAGCTCTGGCTAGCTAACGCTAAATCCGTTATTTGTCGAGCCATATTAACTGATGTTCATTAAAAGATACTTTTGTGTTGAGTTAAAACAACATAGTATTAAAAATTATAAAAAAAACAGCAGTTCTCCTCCGACAAGTATTATGTTGTGTTGCAAAGGTGGCATATGGAAGGCTTAAGAAAAAAGAACTGTTTGAAACAAATTTCTAATTGAATGTACTCATGATGTTTTTTGAGTGTCCAGGATAAACCTGTTTCATGTTCTTTATAATGTGACTTTTTTATCGACAAAATATGCAACACAACCTCGATTGAATAAGATTTAGAAACAAAAATATAGTCAAATTTTCCTTTTGTTAAATCGCTCAAAAAATATATAAAAACGAGTCTGGACGGCGACTTAACAGCTTTCATCACGCAGCAATTTTGCATGATTCGATTCTTTCTTCAGTTTCAGAGCCACTATTTTTTTTTCTATTGAATGGTATCCAGAAACGGTGACTTTTTGTTGAGGCAATGGCAGAGCTGATCAAAAAGAATCCACCCAACACCAGATGGTTCTCAGCAAGATATCGTATCGTATCTGGGATCTCATTATAATTTCACTTAATAGTTCAACCGACAAACATCTGAGATTTGCAATCAGAGGTTAAAGATAGCTGAAAAAAAATTAGGGGAATAACAGAAGTATCACAGTTTTATAATTCTGTACTTTTTGTCATGTCTGTTTCAGTCTCTTGACATTCTTTTTTTTTTATCTGTTAATGTTCAATTATTTCAAACTTTATTTTTGCATTTTATTTAATCGAGAAGAGAGAAAATGAAAAGGAAAAATCGAGGAGAGAGAGAGACAGAGACAGAGACAGACAGACAGACAGACAGACTAAGACATACATGGAGGGAGAAAAAGAGAGTTGTCAAACAGGCATAAACGGAAATGTACACAGATAGACAAACAGGCAGGCAAAGAAGAGAAAAACAGGGAAAGGTATAAGAAAGAGTCAGAGGTGTAAGAAAGAGATGACTGGTGGAGGGAATAGGGCAAGAGGGTAAAATCCACAAAGATAGAAAAGAAGGGGGGGAGGGGGAGGGAAAAGGTGGGGGAGGGAGAAAGAGATTTTCCATATGTATTAGAAGTAATCGTATTAGTGGTAGTAGTAGTAGTAGTAGTAGTAGTAGTAGTAGTAGTAGTAGTAGTAGTAGTAGTAGTAGTAGTAGTAGTAGTAGTAGTAGTAGTGGTAGTGGTAGTGGTAGTGGTAGTGGTAGTGGTAGTGGTAGTGGTAGTGGTAGTAGTAGTAGTAGTAGTAGTAGTAGTAGTAGTAGTAGTAGTAGTAGTAGTAGTAGTAGTAGAAGTAGTAGAAGTAGTGGGTTAAAATAAGAAAAAGCGAATACTTTGAAGGCGTTAAGTTTTATTTTTAAAGCAAGTTAACATGGACATACTTAGTCAAAATATATTTTTAAAGCTTTTGGGTTTTTTTTTAAACCCTGATCAATTATGTCTGCTAAACTTAACTTTTATTCCATTATAAAAGGCAAAGGCGGACCTGGATAATAAAAAAAAAAATGATCTGGATGCCGTTTTGATTGTTCATTGTTTGCCTATGTTACAGGAGGTTTTTACACGCTAGACAGTAATTATGAATGCCTGAATTCCGAAAAAAAAAAGCCCTAATGATAATGATTATGAAAAGATCATTTGATTTTTACATTTTAAGTAAACGGGAGCGTCGAGATAAAACACTTTGTATGTTCAGCTTCTCCTCCTCAAATAACGACAAAAGCCGAAGCATGTTTATTTTCCTGAAGGCCAGTGTTTATCTGACAGTTTTAGCGGACTTTAACTTCCTTTTAAACCTCACATGTTTGAAAATTTCTGTGAATATGAAGTGGCTGACGAAAGTCGAGAACCTTTATTAATCTTTGTGAAAAGTTGCTTAAACACTGTTCTTTTTCATCTTGACAATTTTTTATGAAGTTTCTTTCTCTTTACTTTGGCAAACTAAAGCTTTTTATCCTGAGTTATTCAAAATTTAATTACGTTAGCCTTATCCGTTACGATCCATTAGTGGTCCGTGTTTGTACTTTCTAATTGATATTAAACATTATGATTAGATAAGATTTAATCATTTATTCCATCAATCAAGTAGTCGTGAAATTTCAAAAGTGGTTGTTAGTCAATATGCGGTTCAATGCATTTCATAATGATATTACATGTAGGGTTCAAAATGAGTAGGCGCGTATCCCGATCTTCTCAATATTCAGCAGCATTACGTATTGCAAACATGGAAATCCAATCATGACATAGATTTAGAATACTGATAACGTGGTCACACGAAAGAAAATAAATATAGTAATGATAAAACTAGTCAAATTGTTTTTTACTTTACGAAAAGGAATCTACCAAAGAATTCAACATAGTCCCCCCGAACTCTGCGTTAATAAGCTACACGGCATCCGCTTCCGAGGTGGCTTAGAAAGGATTTAGTGAAGCGTCCCAAGTAATTTATTTGGGTAACCAATATTAGTCCAGCCTTCGTGTTCAATTGTAAGAACCGAAAACCAAACAAAAATAAAAAAAATATTCTTACTAAGAAGAATAAAGCAAGATTTAAGTAGAATTACATCGGCCATTTCCTGTTTATCATAGTTAATTTCCGAGAGCTGTTTTCTCAGTCAAAAGGAGCTCAGTTTTTAGCTTTTTTTATTTTCAATTTTAACGTCTAAGCTAAACTTAATGATATTCTTTCGTATAAATTTTATCATTTTGCTATTGATATTTATTACTTACAACACTGAATATTTTTAAAAGTTTTTGAAACTAAAACATTATTACTGACTAGTGCTAGTTTGCACTTGTACACCGACGCGCATTGTTTAAAATCGATACTGAAAATAAATAGGCAACCATACATAACATTTCAGGAACCAAAATTTCAGGGCAATTTTGGTAAAGTTACCACCATTGCTGAATTTTTTTATAGACTGTTGTACTGCCGTTTGAATTTAAAACACAGCAACTGACATTTTCATACTTTCGCACAAATTGCAAAAAATTGTTTTATGTCATAACTTTTGCAAATATTAACCGATTCAAACTAATTTTGTATGATATTAAAGGTCTCTTTATTCTGTATTCCAACTTTTCAATCATTTAAACATAAAAAAATAAAAATGTTTTGGTTTTTTTTAATTTTGAATGTGTTTTAGAAAAAGAGATAGTTTGATTCATGGAAATCATTTTAGTAAAGAACAAAGCATCTGTGAATTACTGTGTTTTGTCTTAAAAATGATCAAGATTTTTGTTTCCTTTTGATGAAATAAACAAAGTTATATTATAGATACATATGTTAATATGTGTTAATTAATGATGTAACAAATCAATTCAAACAATGAAACATAGTCTCTAAAGGTAAATAAAGGACAACGAGAAATGTAACTGAAGTGGTATTAAAGACTGAATTGTGTAATGGACTTTTCACCATAATGTTTGAGTTAAAACAAAATATAAAGCATTGGGTTTTGACTCTTTCCATTGGACTAAGAATATGTTGAGGTGAAGCAGCAGGACTAAAAAAATGTAAAAAAAAAAAAAATTAGCTGAACAAATCAGCGCGAAGTAAGTAGTTCACGTTATTGCACTACAGTGACTCTGGCCTGTGGTTGCAAAATGCGTGCTATTCTACAAGAACTGATTAGAAATACGCCTCTCGTGCTCTACTCCCAAGTCTTTGGCCGTGCTCTCAGGAAGTGATTTCCAGAATGCGTGGCGGGTTGGTAGCATTAGAGGAACCAGTTGCTTGATGATTTCAAGTTTCTTTGAGGATGAGATCCCACAAGGAGAACACCTTGCTGGTTCTTCTTTCAACTGCCACGTTGACTTGAAAAAGTCAAGAGCACATAAATCTTCTTTAAATTCATTTTTATACCAAAGCAGTTGACTGCCTCGAGTAAATTTCACGCTAACCAACTTCTCAAGGTATAGGTTTTTATAACTTCTTCATTGAGTATTGGCTTATACCAAACTTCCATTCTCGAAAGGACACATCAGTTTCTATGCCTTGACATTTGGCTTAACTCACACGTTTTGAAATCATCAAGATCATAATTTATGCTTTTCTTATGTTCTTTAGCCCTTTTTCAATTTACTTGTGCTTTGAATCTGCAGGCATGTATGTATGTCCTTTCTCAAAGTATTTTAACTCTATAGTGTCATGCATAGCTTTCTCACTGTTGACAAGGTAGGTGAGCTTCGTGAACAAGCACCAGTTTTTATTTTGCTCCCCACAATCGTCTAGCCATATCACAACTTTTTTCATGTCCGTAATCTTAGTTAAGCATAAAACGCCGATGCGGTGCCCTCGTCCATCCTTCCTGAAGTGGCCTCATGCCAAATTGAAGCGTAAACTCTCTTTCCTATCCCTAATTTCGCAAAGGTTTTATTGAAGGCAGTCAAACGTCTGGTGAAAATTGCAAGCTTGAAGCCTTACTTCTTTCTGTAGATCCGCTGATAAGTAGATCTCATCATCAGCATGAATGTATTTTGAGTCTTGCTGGTATTCCTTTCTGGCTCTTGTGTAATGCTTTTTTGTGCTCTATATACTTTGACACATCACAAACTGCTTCACATGTGCAGTTTTTCTGGTACAGGTTATAACACTGGCAAACTTCCCATTCTTCATGTTCAAGCAGGGTGATGGAGATGTAAATGCTTTTGAATATGCCATAGAAGCTTCTGTAGGACATTTCACAGGCATATTTATTTTTCAAATCTTGATACATGGACTTCACCCTTGTCTCAGCTGGCAAGTATCTCTGCACCAGAGCATATTTAGAGCCATAATGTGCTAAAGTAGGGAGATAGGATTCAATGTGTGAGATCACATCTTGATCAGGGTATTTAGGGGGTGGATGTCTAACCACGATCATCAACAAACTTAGCTGGCTCCGGAAAAGTACATGTGCTTTCATTCAGACCACCTTAGAGTCTTGTTATAGACCAGTCATTTTTCGAGAACATACCTAAGGGAGCAAGAAAGAAATATCTGCACACCTGGATTCGCTTTCCATCTTGTGCGTGTATTGATATGAGTCTGATTTAGTATGATTTGAAAAGGAAACATTTATTCTTTTGCATGAGTGTTTTGTTATGTTTTGTGCTATAAACTCTATTGTCTTTTCAAATTTCATTTCCAATTAATGTCTATTTATTTCTGCATCTGATTTTTAAAACTGAAAACGCTCTGGCACTTTTTTTTATCTACTAAACCCACTTCCACACCTGGCCCATCTTTGACACTGTATTATCTTGCTACTTTTTTCCTTCTTTTTAAATTTTTCCTCACGTTCCAATTTTATCTTCCTTTTTCTTTTTTTAAGCTCTGTCTTTTCTGGCCCTTTTTGTTTGCGCAAATCAGATACTTCTGGTATTGATTCAACGGCATCTTGGACTGCTCTAACACCGTTATCTCGAGGTGGTACTTTATTTCTTTCTACTTGAGTATCAGCGCATGCAATTTTTCTTAAGTTTCCAAACTTCTCTTTTCTGCACTTTTTTTCCGGATTTGTCCGTGTTGCTCACATGGTTTGATATTTTCTATGCAATGGTAATAACGGACTAGGATCAAACAGGTCTTACATGTCGTTCAGACTTCTTCTTTGCTTCTTCTCATTTCCCCAGAGAAAATTGAGGGTCTGCATCTGAATCGTCAAGCTCTTCACTTTCCTCGCTGTGAAACTATTGTTATACTTACTGATTTGTTTTAGCTCTCTTAGACACAGTGCTGGTTTGCATTGAAGTCAAATCAAAACAGGAATCAGTTGTACGTGTCAGATTTTTAAAAAGTTTTGAAGCTGAAAATTGAGGCTTACAGTAAAAAAAATGTTTTAAATTCCGCAAGCCACGTTTAACATAAACACAGCAAATGCTGTTATTTTTCAAATGAGGTGAATGGTACAGCGCATCTTTAAAAAAAAAAAAACAAGTATGTACATACTGTGTTTTTGCTTAAAAGGACTTGTTACGAGATATAAAAAAATGAAAATGTATATGCAATATATGGCATAACTTAATCAAAAATTGAGATATCGATACCAAAACAATATAGAAAAATTCCAAATTTTTAGTTGATATCGATAGTCAATGTAACTCATATCCGCCCAAAAGTGTAAATCCTGTGTTTTTTATTCAAACGGCATTCTCGATAAATTATGGTTTGTTGAAATGCTGAACTTTGGAGATGAGTGTTAGCTGAAGCCGCGCAAATCGATCCTCTGACTTTAAAATCTAGTTGACAGCACAAAACATGTCGAGTCCTTTCTCTACAGTTGTCGCTCGCTACTTTATAATCCAAAAAGGTATTGACATGCCTTTTAAATTACCTTTTCTCATTGGGCTTCATCCGGAGTCAAAATTGTTGAAGTTATCTAGTTTTAATTCTTCTCATGTTCACTCTGCCAAAGGCAAAAATGAAGAACATGAATGAGAATTACCTATATTGGATGCTAGAACGCATTAAAACAGTGATACGGGTAAAATTATTGCACTTGCAGTCCTACAGATGTCGATGCTCATAAATGAAGTGCAGGTGGCGCTATACACACAACATCATTCATAGCAATTGATATTCTTTTCTTCTACACTTTGCTATTGATTTAGAAAATCTCCTCTTTAACTCACGAGCATTAAACGTCACCAACCTTCCTTGCCCTCTCTAACAAGAGCGCCCCAGAGTATATTACCAAATTTCCCCATTTTTTTTTCTTCAAAACAGGTAAGATGTCATTTACCCGCAGGCTTGCACAATTTTTATCAAATGAAAATCTCATAGTATACCTACCACTCGACAGGGTAGAAATTATTAAATAATCACAATGACCCATAAAAAATTGCGTTGAAGTTTCTAATATAATACTGTCCTTAGTAATGACAGCACAAAAGCAAAACCAGCTTTAACAAGCATGAAAGTCTACATCAGCGTTAATGTGAATCCTCTAAGTATTGCTTCTGTGCTGTTTCGAAGCTTGGCGAAGTACTTCCTGTAGATGTCATTCAGATATAATTGAACAGGATTGACTAACTTCGATTATAGCACATAATAAAAAATAAATTCCTATCGCGTTTACTTTTGCCCATCTCAAACTTTAAAGGCAAGTCTCCTTTGCATGTCGTTAAAAAGTATAGGAAAGAGAGAGATAAGGGGGAGGGTATTCACAAGTTTCAGGCTACTGACCTGATTGTTTTTGGATATCCAAACCATTAAGGAAGTCCGATAATCTGTATTTCAGAGGATAGATTTGCTTCAACTTGCTTGCTGAGTCTCATCGATAGTCTAAATTTTACAATTACAGTGCTGACTTGTTCCTTTTTTTTTTTTTTTTTGGTTAGTAGCTCATGCCTCCTCTTTGGTTTTTTCATTCAGTTAAGGCTTAAGCCGTTATCTTGGACTGCTGTACTGCTAGTTGTTCAAAGTTTCATTGCCTCAAATTTAAGTTCACATTAACTTCCCTAAGCACTGAGCATCACGTGCTGACTCTCGCCACATTTCAATTCGATTTACCATGTTGGATTTCCTTCGTTTTTATGAAGCTTTGAACTATACCCATTCACTCATTCACTAAATTCTCTTAATTTCGGTGGGTAAAGTATATTTTAAGAAATTGCGGTGTTGAAGAATGCAGGTATAAGACCACGGTTTAAAATTTCAATGCAGTCATGCCTCTCTGTGTGTACATCCGGAGAGACCATTAATCTATGTATAATAAAAGCAGACTTAGGAGGCATTGTGCGCGAGCTCCTCCGTTTTTACCTAGCCTACACCTTTGAAACTTCGCAGGCGTCCATAGCATTCGTGTGCCTAAGTTCTAAATCATAAAAAATCAACGCAAACTGCTTTTCTCATTTTCTCCAAAATGCTTTGTTTCTTTAACTCACTTTAGGCTCAATTATGATCACCACTTTCGCTCGCCATTTTATCATTCTTTAACAACGAAAGTTTCTCAATCGTATAGCTCTAGGTTGAAACAACTGCGTGACTAAGAATTCCCGCAAGGCAGTGCACTTTTATGCACTTAACGCAAAAATTTAGAGCTTTCTAATAAGCGTTTACAAGGATCTATAAAACAGATTGGGAAAGAAGAGAATATTAAGTCGATTTCCTTTATTCCAAAAGGAATTAAGTTCTTTATCTAAATTTTTGTGTTTAGAATTATAATTATGGAGATATATAGATTCTAGGAAAAGATATAGAGGTGGAGGCATATATCTGGATCACATAAGTAAAAGGAGCGATATCAAGACCATTTTATATGCCTCTTTAAATACACACGTACCCCAGCCTCGGCAAGTTGACAGGGGGGTCCCGTTTGTAGAACGTGGTTTTCAGCTTGTTATATAAAAAAGAGGTTATCAGGATCCAGGACTAGCTTCAATGGAAAAACCAGGAACTAGTTAAACCGAATGGAGGTTTGGTAAATAATAAGCATTCTACTTTTTCACCATATCAAATTACGCCCTATATTGTATCTGCAATGGATCACATTTGCACAACACATTTCTTGGAGGAAAGATTTTATCTCCTCCCCTTTCTAATATATATATTTTTTTAAATTTAATTGATATGAGTGATGAAGCAATATTTAAGAACTCTCATTCAAAAACGTGTGGAACAGTTTTCTTCAAGTGAAGAATGTAGTATAATTTTAAACATTGTGAAGTGATAAGAAAAGGAATATTGAATGAAGAATACATTTTACTTTGAATTTTTTCTTTCTATTTAATTAAAACCAAAGACAAAATTATTTTTTTAGATTTCAGCTTGTCCGTAACGAGTGTTTTTAGCTTTATTTTTTAGGTAGTTCAGATATTTTTTTTCGAGTGAAATTAAACAATTTAATAGTTTAAAAGTGTTTTATGCTTGCTATTCAAAGCAATACTACTCAAGTGAGGAATCGGATGAAGAAACAATTCTATAGGCTAAATTGCAGAGAAAATTTTAGTTTCAATAACTTTTCAGACTCCTTCGTTAACTATCTTATATTCCTTTTCTGCCTTGATTGTGTTTACAAATTATCAGTGCAGGTTTTAAATAATCGCATTTGGTTCTAGAAAACACTTTTTCTCGAAAGAAATCTTATGAAGACGAGAAGAAAAACAGCCCAAGAAGTAAAGTAGATTAGTTCGAGGAAATGTAATCCACATTTTGTTTTTCTATTGAGAAAACTTAGTTACCGTTTCAGCCAAATCGGATTTCCGTTTGCCGTAACGATTGTTCAAAGCTATAGAGAAGTTTAGGTTACCATAGAAACTAAACGGCGATGTCTTTAGTCCCCAACAACAAATCCCATTCTTCACCGCCCACTAGCATTACAATCATACGACTTTTACTCAAACGCCTTGCAGCCGTTAAAGAAAATCTCTTTTACTGGCTCTTCTGGGTAACAGCTTATTGTGACTGTAAAAGTAAAATATCAAACTTTTCAATAATCATGACCACATATTTTAAAGCAGTATCCACTCATCTCTCTCTCTCTCTCTGTCTCTCTCTCTCTCTGTCTCTCTCTCTCTCTCTCTCTCTCTCTCTCTCTCTCTCTCTCTCTCTCTCTCTCTCTCTCTCTCTCTCTCTCTCTCTCTCTCTCTCTCTCTCTCTCTCTCTCTCTCTCTCTCTCTCTCTCTTTCTCTCTCTCACAGCAGTCTCTCTATCTCACATTTTCCCAAACTCCTTTAAAAAATTTTCTCTCTATGGAGTGTCTCATAAGTGCCGTATCTCTATTTTCGTCACGCCATTCATTTAACGCTCACTATTATCCTCATAATACACAATTATCGCTGTCTCACCGAAATGAACCCCTCACCTGCTAAGCCCAAATCTAACCTAACACACGCTTTTCCCTTACAAACCCACACTCTATCTCTTCCTTTTCTTTCGATTAACCTAAGCCCATATCCTACTAAAGTCATCTAGTATGCTACAAATTCCTTCCTCACCATCACTTATCTCACATCCCTCGACCCATGACAACCATTTTGATGTTATCTTCTCTCACTTTCCCTTCCGACCTTTTAAACCTTCGATGAGCACGATGGACATTCTAGGGTTGCCTCACGTTGAATCAAATTAGATGTACATGATTTGCATTCCCTTATCAGGAAAAGGGGCTATACTAAGAGGCAGGAAATTCAAGAAGACACGCAACTTGTCCACTTAATCATTTTGTGTTCGAATGACAATGTCTTCTGACCTGT
This sequence comes from Elysia crispata, assembly GCA_033675545.1. Taxonomy (NCBI): domain Eukaryota; kingdom Metazoa; phylum Mollusca; class Gastropoda; family Plakobranchidae; genus Elysia; species Elysia crispata. The sequence continues at coordinate 38,386 of JAWDGP010000141.1, read as the reverse complement.
TCAGGGTTTTTTCTAGAAACATTTAAAAAAGATTTCTGAAAGGGTTCATCTTTTGATGGTGAACGAGGTTTCAATTTCATTTTTTTTTTTTGCCTTTAATCATAATGGATCAGTGATGATTTAATCGTGAAATCTGAGCAGAAATATTTTTTACAACAAGAGCATTAGTTTTGAAATCATCGATGTTAGAGCTATCAATCGCTTGATAATTTTGTTGTATGACGACTTTTCTTAACAGAATGATGATTATTGCTAAGATACAATACAAACATATTTTTTTCCCTCCACCTTTTCCTTTTATTTCTTCTTCATCACCATCATCATCCTCTTCTTCTTCTTCTTCTTCTTCTTCTTCTTCTTCTTCTTCTTCTTCTTCTTCTTCTTCTTCTTCTTCTTCTTCTTCTTCTTCTTCTTCTTCTTCTTCTTCTTCTTCTTCTTCTTCTTCTTCTTCTTCTTCTTCTTCTTCTTTTTCTTCAATCACTACTACTACTACTACTACTACTACTACTACTACTACTACTACTACTACTACTACTACTACTACTACTACTACTACTACTACTACTACTACTACTACTACTACTACTACTACTACTACTACTACTACTACTACTACTACTACTACTACTACTACTACTACTACTGCCACAACCACTGCTCCTAATCCGAAGCTACTACCGATAATGGTGGTGAAGATGACAATATAAATAATATAAATAATAATAATAATAATAATAATAATAATAATAATAATAATAATAATAATAATAATAATAATAATAATAATAATGACGATGATGATTGTGTGACCGTAATAATGATAATAACGATAATAGCATGAAGACGGAAAAAGATAGAAACAGCAAAATTGATAACGGTGCTGTGTTTGCTGATAATTTTGATGATGGTGGTGATGATGATGATGATGATGATAAAGATATTGATGGTGAGATGATGGATGGAGGTGTGCTGACTTAACAATGATAATAAAGTTTTCCAAAAATAGTTAATATAAGTTGTAATGTTTTCAACAATCATACTGGAAACAAAACTATAGGGATGCTATTCTGACACTGTTTAAAGGTCTTTTTTGATAGGGTAGTTTGGGCGCAGAATGATAATAAGTGCTTGTTTGCTAATTTCGTCATCGGGTAGAGTGGGTGTGCAGTAGAGATGTGGGGAATGTTGCTTATTCCTTGACATTAATGCCATTGGGTTCGATAGTCTTGAGAATAAGGATCCATTGAGTTTCTTTATTTCGTGTAATTAAGTCAGAAGATGAAGGTCTGTCAATGGCCACTATCTGCTGGTGGTCTGTGCTCTATTGCTGTGTGTTAAAATGTCTGGCTATTGAAGTGTGGTTGTCACGTCTGATGTTTGATCTGTGGTTGATGAAACGGGTCAGGAGTGGTGTGGATGTTTCTTCTACGTATTGTTTTTGGCAATTTGTGCAGGTTATGAGATATATGGCGTTGTGAGAGTGTCGTGTCAGTGTTTGTAGGTTTTACCGGTCGTTGAGGATGTGAAGGATAAAGTGGGTGTAGTGTGTTGGCATATTTTGCATTAAAGGACATTGAGAGAAACCTGGGCTGACATTTGTACTTTTCGTAAACTACTACTACAACAACTACTACTACTAACTACTATTACTACTACTACTTCTTCTTCTTCTTCTTCTTCTTCTTCTTCTTCTTCTTCTTCTTCTTCTTCTTCTTCTTCTTCTTCTTCTTCTTCTTCTTCTTCTTCTTCTTCTTCTTCTTCTTCTTTTTCTTCTTCTTCCTCTTCCTCTACCTCTTCCTCCTCCTCCTCCTCCTCCTCCTCCTCCTCCTCCTCCTCCTCCTCCTCCTCCTCCTCTTCTTCTTCTTCTTCTTCTTCTTCTTCTTCTTCTTCTTCTTCTTCTTCTTCTTCTTCTTCTTCTTCTTCTTCTTCTTCTTCTTCTTCTTCTTCTTCTTCTTCTTCTTCTTCTTCTTCTAACAATAATAATAATATAATAATAATAATAATAATAATAATAATAATAATAATAATAATAATAATAATAATAATAATAATAATAATAATAATAATAATAATAATAATAATAATAATAATAATGATAATAATAATAATAATAATAATAATAATAATAATAATAATAATAATAATAATAATAATAATAATAATAATAATAATAATAATAATAATAATAATTATAATAATAATGATAATAATACTAATCTTTCCTTTGTTGATTTTTTTTTTGTATCATACCAATGACATACACATGTTTATAAGTCTACGTGTCCTAAAAACTGTAAATTTATTAACCTTTCTTGAAAGCGAATCAATAGCTTATCCAGTCTAAACTAATGAGACAATGGTGTCAATTTGCATGCGCATAATATGATTATTTTAAGATAGCTATTGAGAAATGTTCATTGCGGTACATCCTTTTCTTAAAAAGAGGGACCTTATTACTCTGTACATAGATCGATAATTGATAAAATGTTGTTTTTTTTTAATTGTTTATAAATAAAAGAATTTATGGGGGGGTTTTTTCTTGTACAAATTGTTTCATTTTATAACATTATTATCTTTTTTTTTTTTTTTGTATATTTTTTGTATTTTTTTTTTTTTTTTTTTTTTTGTATATTTTATATCTTTGCCTCTTACAAAATTTTCTTACAATTTCATCTGGACCCAGCTGTCCTGCTGAAGTGCCGACGCTTTTCTTACTATTTTTCAGAGCCTTGTTTTAAGTATCAGTACCCGCTGAGTTGCAGTTTTCTTTATTAAATCAAAGTTGTTTCTTCGGAGCTATCATTTTGAGGTTTTGCAATATTGATTGTTTAACCAGACAAACATTTTTTTTAAATTACACTGTCAATAACGCAAATCTAATGGTAATCATTAGAAAGGCTATGATGATGAGTATGAGGCACCATAGATTTGGGATAAAAGATTGAATGTTGGCGATGATATAAAAGCGGAGAAGGAATATCACCCTGCTTAGGGTTTGAAAATATAAAGAAACAAGGGAGAAGCTAATAAAGTCCATTATATTATTTATACCTTGCATGTCCAGAACACAATTTAATGTTAGTTGTAAATGAAATCACCCTATAAGTAAAAAAAAGACCTGAACCAAAAAAGGCCTTTTAGGAATAATTTCTTATTGTTTCATTATTCAAGACTCTTGTGAAATCTCTTTTTTTAATATCCTTTCATTATTCTTATTCTCAGCAACAAATCCCCAATAATTTCGATTCCCGAAGCTTGTAAATTACTATCACCGATTGACAAAAGTAAAATTTAACTGTAGCATGTTTTAGACTTTTTTTTCTTTTGAGTATAAAAATAGGTGTAAGCTTTATTGTATGTTTTTAAAGTTATAAACGTAAGATAAT
>JAWDGP010000141.1:0-22500 GCA_033675545.1 Elysia crispata | reverse complement strand
TAAATATCACAGTATTCTTAATGTTGTTGAGAGTGTAGCAAAAGAAAAAACTCATTAATAGTTAGGTTCAGTATAAGATATTGAGTGGAGCCTAATACAAGTTTGATTTGCTCGACCATAGAGAAGCAAAAACCAATGCAATTTCCTAGTTGTTGCTGTCTTTATCTTCGGTGATCTTTGCTAATCATAGAGCAGACAGAAAATTACTATCAGGTCTTGATTGTCACTAAACATAATTTAGATCGGCGGCAAAGCAAAAAAGCCCAAAAAACAAGATTGAAGCTTGAAGCTTAGCGAGATTTTTAATATTTCACTTGGCAGACATCATTGAGGTTTTTACAGTGAAATAAAAAAATTTGCGAATCGTTTCCAGAAAGTTTCAGTTGTAAGAACATATATTTCTAAATAATGCTTCTCCACAAGGTACAATTAACACATTTTAAAATAGAGAAAAAGATTTTGGCAACGATTTGTCACCATGACGTACTAAAAAATATGTGACTTCTGGTAACCAGTTCCTTGTTTCAGAAAGGAGGGAAGAAATGTATTTATAGAACCTATTTCTGAAGGACTTAAAATCGAAACTGACCTAGTCTGGATTCGAACTCCGGCCCTCCTAAATCCAAGGGGAAAAGGCTTAAGTGACCGGTCGCATTGAAAGGATTCCTTGTTTTAATCCTGCCCTCCTTAGCACATCCTCCTAAGCTAGGTTCTTCTTCGAGATGGCCGCGGCTAACAAGTTTTCACGCTCTAAAGCACTGATCTTTCTTTCCTTGAACGCTATATTTATCCATCCATTAAACGTCTATTTCGTAAATAGTTATTTTCTATAAACATCCAAATAATTATGTTTCATTGTGTAAACGTTTCCTTTCTCGACACGTCATAACTACATGAATGTCCGAGTGAAAAAAAAAAAAATAAATTGAAAAAAAAAATGAGAAAACAACCCTCCCCCCTCTTTTTTCCCCCTACAAAAAAAGAAGAAAAAAAAAAACAAGGGAAAATCGTGATGGCGCTTAAAATAAGTATGTTGTTTCCATTTGTTGTTATCCAGACTTAGTATTTAAAGCCTATTTTTTTGCAATGCACATACCCGGGCCTAATTACAGAGTTTTAGAGTTGTTGCACTGGAAACTTTCGCGCGCTTGGGCACTTCGAGATTCTCGGATGCTTATAGAGGAAGACATATTGAGGAAAAAAATGCTTTAGTAAATCGGAAAAAAAATATTTAAAGAACTAGACGAATCAGTCTAGAACTAGAGAGATTACATTCTACACGTAGGTGTTCGAACAAATTTCAAAGTATATAATACTATTCTTTTAGCAATATATGTCTCAATGTAAAAGACCCAAAATAATTTTTTATCTATTATTTTATCTATCTATATAATGTATCTCATCACGCCTCTTATATATATATATATATATTTATATACTTAAAGTTCTGTAGGTTCTGCACGGCCCTTTTCTGTTATTTTAAAAAATCCACCACGAGAAAATTCGGAGATGCATTTCATTTAGTAATTGATGTTTGTAACCTAAGTGCATAAAATTTTTTCTTAAGTGATCCTCCAATGTTTTATGCACAACTATTACTTTTCCCCCTTTTTAATCGCTCTAACTATACTATATCTCTCTCATTTCCTCCCACGTTGTTTCTGTAAATTTTTCTCCTCTGTACCTATTTCGTCGTAACCTATCTGATCCCCACTGCTTCTCATTTTTCTTCTTTATCATTGCTTGATCTTAAAGAATCAATCTTGAATTACGCAAAGAAACTGGGGTATTTTGTTTATTCTCTTTTCCAAAGCATGATTTACATAGAATTTAAACCGAAGCATAAATCTTTCTGTACACTGGAGAGACTAGTTAAAGCACTAAAAAAAAAAAACAGCAAGGAAACAGAGCACCATAATCTTGTACAAATTTCTCTAAGTCCGGAAGAAAACACCGGGTAATCCAGTTTTCGTGTCCAGCACTCACACCTTCGAGGTCTCAGACATTGTCCATTTGACTTGTGAGCATCCTGCACCGAGCGCCGAGAAGCAGTTCAAGCAGTCTCGAAGTAGAACGAAAGAGTTTCGATGAGAACACGAGAATATTGTTTTTAGAGTTAAGCCTGTAGTTAATAGATATTATAATAATAATCATAAAACAACAACAATGATAATAATAATAATAATAATAATAATAATAATAATAATAATAATAATAATAATAATAATAATAATAATAATAATAATAACAATAATAATAACAACAAGAACAACAACAACAACAACAACAAAACAACAACAGCAACAACAACGCTACAACAACAACAACAACAACAACAACAACAACAAAAACAATAATAATAATAATAATAATAATAATAATAATAATAATAATAATAATAATAATAATAATAATAATAATAATAATAATAATAATAATAATAATAATAATAATAATAATAATAATAATAATAACAATAACAATGATCATAATGCTAATCTTTCCTTTGTTGATTTTTTTTTTTTTTTTTTTTTTTTTTATCATAATGATTCATTTTACATGTGCTTTTGGCAGAGTAAATTATACCATAGTTAAATCAAGATCCAAAGCGTAACGTGTACTTGTATGAAAACAATTTTTAAGCATTCGCGGCAATATAAAAATTACATTGAACATCGCTGATTCATAGTTTGTGGAAGTCTATAGTTCCAACGGCAAACCCACGATTTTCAGCGGCAGATAGAAAGGTAAGCCGTCCAGCTTAACTGTCCAGCGCTTTCATTTATTTAAAAAAATCATGAAATTCACCTAGCGGAACCTTTCAACGAGTTCATGTGTCAATAAAAATCATATTTATTTAATTCTTTCCTGTATTTTCACTTCTTATCAATCCCATGAGCAAGGGCACGGGTACAATGATTGTGACTTATATTTTTTATCTAGAAAAGGAACTGCATAATTCATACGTCAATATTCTTGGTACGACGAAATGTGTGATGCGCTATAAAATAACAAACAATGAGAACAAAGGAAATTTTTTTATCCTGTACTGCGTAACATGTCATAATTATAACATCCAATCAACATAGGGTAAACAAAGAATAATCAAATTGTCATGTTGCTAGATTCTAAGAGGGAGATTCGAGAAGAATCTAGGCCACACAAGTACAAGGATACTTTTCTCACAGTGCGAACTATGTTCAACAAACAAGACAAAATTCTAAGGCTTCAAATACAAACAATATCCTTTAAAAAAATAGGCCCAGGGAGACAATTATTTCGTTTTAGGCTCATTTTTTTTCGCCACGCGCTACAAATGTGGATCGTGGCCAAAAATTACTTTATTTTTCTAGGTAGGTTAATGCATCACTCGAGCGCACTGCACCATAATCTGTTCATTTTAATGTTAAATCATCGAGAAATCTAACTTTTTTTTTAACGTAGTCATTTTACAAATAATAAACACCTCCCGGATTCTCAACTTGAAAAGAGTTTCCAGTTTGGCGTTTTGCGGCCAGATTTGAGGTGTACCCACTTTCTTTTTGCCAGGTAGGATAATGCACTATTCCAGTCGAAAGCACAAATTAGCATGGTGATTGTAGGATTAAATTATCGAGTTTTTTTTTTTTATTTTGTTATTATGTTGTTGTTTTCCCTAAAACCTATGAGTCCTGCAAAGAAAAAAATATAATACATGACCTTGGACCAAAATCGCAGGTTTAAGAAAAAAATAATTTTGGACTTTGGGCAAAATCGCATGTTAAAAGTGGGTCCCCGAAACCGTCACAAAAAGTGAAAACAAAGGACCAGATCTAGAGATAACCGCAATCAGTCTACAACAGAAAAACCTATGCCTATAGATCTAGATCTAGATTCTAGCATAAAGAAGCACACACAGTCGATGGCAGTTGTGCGTAAGAGAAGAAAACTCCTTAGATCTAGATACTTCCAAGACATCCACAACTGCAGTCAATGACAATGCAAACACAAATGCAACTACGACTGATACTGGCGACACTGATGATACTGATACATTTTCTAGATCTACAACACTACAACCACGCCATGCTATAGCTAAAACTACTGCTGTCAATCCAAACACAGATACAGCTAGATCTACAACACCACAACCACTCCAACAGAACATTGCTAGAACTACTAAGGCTCATGACATTGGCAACATGACAAAAACTTGCCAGTTCTGTTTGCTGTGAACAATTGAGACATCCTCCTTATGCTGTGCTAATGGACAAGTAATTCTTCTGCCCCTTCAGCCTCTACCATAGAATTGGCCATCTCTATCCAAATGGTACTGATTAAAGACCGAAGTTCGCAAAAATGTACATGAAAACGCATGCCACACAGACAATGTCGTGTACCAGTCAGCTCTAATTTAATGATGGGGAGTCCTTTTACATTTTTTCCCAAAAATCCTCTTGAAATCGCGGGCATTCTACCAGTACAACTAAATAAGACAATAGTAACATAGATCTAAGTCGATCCGCTACCCAAAAAGTACGCATCTACACATGGGCATTCTACTAGTACAACTAAATAAAACAATAGTAACATAGATCTAAGTCGATCAGCTACCCAAAAAGTACGCATCTACACATGGGCATTCTACTAGTACAACTAAATAAAACAATAGTAACATAGATCTAAGTCGATCAGCTACCCAAAAAGTATGCATCTACACATGGTAAAAGTGATTTAGATCCATAAACCAAATTGCAGCACAATGCATTATATAAACAACATATTCAAAGATAGAATTGGTTTAATTAGTTATATATGCAAAGACAGGAACAAGAAGAAATTTTTAATACAAATACGATAAAACGCAAGCTGAATTTAATATAACGATGACCACATTCGACGTAAAACAAAAGAACAAAGGGAACTGTTCCAACCAATTGTCAAACTGAATGAAAGCTGATAACGGATTGAGATCAAACATAACTAGCAAATACTCTGGTTCCATTATCTGTTCGAGCATTCTGTATTCACTACGGTAGTAATGCAATCGATCTTGAGCAACAGCAGGAACATGGTCCTTTCCATTAATTGTAGCGTTTTGTGATATTTGATTTTTGTTATTGCTGTAATCTATGCATATAAATTTCCGAAAGCATCGAACATGGCATCTAACTTGTTTCGGAACTACTGTGATGCGTGTTAAGAGTTTAAAACATAATTATAGTAAAGTGATTAGGTTGAAGGAAAAAGGCAGAACATTTTTGGTACTGAAATAGAAGTAGTTTTTTTTTTAATATAAACATAGGCGCTTTATGCGAGTAATTTTTTTGCTATGGTCAGGTGTACACTGTTCAGTAAAGAAAGCAACATTGTATTTTGAAATAGTATGGGCATCTGCAAAGGCAAAAAAGGCAGCCAATTGCAATGTTTTATCAGCTGGCAAGGGCGTAACTTGATAAGACCCAGCACCAATGATGAACCCCCTTTAAATATTAATCAACTAGACAAGTATCTTGCCAGCGCTGATTGATTGTTGGATCAGCGTGATTTTGTGTTATTGAGCTCTCTTCTCTCTCGAACTCGCACACTCATTTTCTTATTGTCTTTCTCTCGCCCTCTCTTTGTCTCTGCCTCTATCTGTTAGCGTGCCTGTTTCCTGTCTGTCTCTCTTTCTCTTTCTCCTTCTCTCTCTCTCTCTCTCTGTCTCTCTCTCTCTCTCTCTCTCTCTCTCTCTCTCTCTCTCTCTTCCTCCCTTTGTCTCCTTCACTCTCTCTTTCCCTCTCTCGCTTCAGCTCTCTCTTCCTCTCGTTCTCGCTCGCGTGCGCTTCATTCTCTCCATTCCTAGTTTCTCGAAAGTCCTGGAAATCTTGCATAATCAAGAGTGCCCTTATGAATCTCAAAGATCTCTGATCCTTATTGCCTGTGTCTTTTTCTTCTCATGTTCCTTTATTATTGAATTTTCTCCCTATGCCTCTTCTACAGTTGTTCTTACTATCTATTTTTATCTGTCTCTTAGCGCTTTGTAACTATCAAAACTTTCATTTCCTCTCTGTGAACCACGTACTTTCACTTTCTGTCACAGTTTATACTCATGCACTCCTATTTTGATCATTTTCAAATTGTAACTTTATTTCCTACCATTTTATAAACATTTTCCTTCTGCTCTCATTATTTTATTCCCTCCCTCTCTGAATTGGGAAGCTAATGTTTCCTGCACAGAAGGTATCGTAGCCTGAGGCTCTCTCCAGGCTGGCAGTGATAGATTGGAGTCCGATTTATAGTCTTCACCGCAGCAACTCAAGAGAGACTCTTGTGGGAGAGCTATTTTCGATGAGCTGCAGCAGCCTTGTAATATTAGCATTCTTGCAGCTCTAATGTAGCTGCATGACTAAGAGTTTGCCAAATTTCTTCAGACGAGATTTGGAGTGTGGCAACAAAGCTATTATAGCTTCTGCTTTTGTGCCCTGGAGCAGTACATAAATGCTGAATGAAGTCTGTGAAGGATCAGATCTCCTGAAGGGGTTCAACGTAAAACTAAAGAGAGTTAAGGACCAGATCGCTGCGAGAGACGAGGCAGCCGATCAAATGATATAAGGGTCGGCATCCTTGCTGACATCTAATATTATTTTAGTAATATGAATCACAGTACTCCGCGCCATTTAGAAACTTATGGATTAATGCACAATCTCGATTGTCTTGCAGAATACCTTTCATTAAAAACGAAATCAGTACAGAAAAGAATATCGTATATATTATAAACATTTTCTGCTATCATTTTATCCTTTTAATATTATTTTCTCCAGAGAAAAAAGGGTGATGATTTTCATTTAAAACACAAATTGTATAGAATTGGTTCAGAGCTCCTAATAAATCCTAAACATTTTAGCACTGCCTTGCAAAGCTTAAACAGGGGATGAAATGTTCACAGAAGTGATAAATTCCTTTGCAGATTTTGGACTTACCATAATAGCGGTCAGAAGTAAAATTATCAACATCAACCTTAGCAGTCTTTAGGGGCAAGTAGTAATCATTAAAGTAGGAAAAGTTACAGTATAAGAGCGTTCTGGATATTTAATTCATTTTGCTTACTAATTTATTTGATGTACTGTTAAAAGCGATCGTCAATTGAGTTCAGAATGAAACATGACTCTTTTCATATCTATATATGATCACCTTAACTGCTTTGTTCTTTATGTAAATTGTATAGTTAGATTTGATCAGCACAAAACCACGCATATAATCCGCTACTCGATTCAGACGATTAAATTTTAATCGTTTGTATATCTACCAACACTTATTTATAGCAATTTTTATCATATTTTACCATAACGCTAATTTTTTATTTAAAAAATGCCAAAGATGCGCAAGTTAATTGGTTTTTTAACGTTTTATACGTTGACATTTATTTTCATTTACGTATTTTGTGAGAACGTACAATTTAGTCTTATAAAACCATTTTATGCAATAGGAGCAGCAGTTTTTAGCCCAATGACAAAAAAGTCATAAAATTTTACTGCTAGGAATTTTGCCCCCTGTGTTTAACAACTACCTTTATTACCACGCTCAAATCAATGGTCGTCGAGGTATTCGATACGTCCTTTATAGCGAGCAAAGCTTTGCCGTTTAGTCAGCGATTAGTTTTACAATTGATAGCATCTTTCTTGCGTGTCTTGTCCCAATCCACACGTCGCCGAAAATTTGGGTCTCACGTTCATTCTCTTGCGCTTTTTCATGTTTTGCGATATTACTACACAGTGGGGCTTAAGAAAGGTGAAAAAATGAAGACAAAAAAGGCTTGAACAATTACTCCAAGCTCAGCACTAGAATGTTATTAAAAGGCAAAACACGGGGAAAAGAACTTCCCTCTCTCCACACACACTCTCTGTCTCTCTGTCTCTCTTTCTGTCTCTCTCTCTCTCTCTCTCTCTCTCTCTCTCTCTCTCTCTCTCTCTCTCTCTCTCTCTCTCTCTCTCTCTCTCTCTCTCTCTCTCTCTCTCTCTCTCTCTCTCTCTCTCTCTCTCTCTCTCTCTCTCTCTCTCTCTCTTTCTCTGTCTTTTTTTCATATTTTTATGTCTAACCCTTAACCATTTTGCTTTGGACAAACTACTGTAAAAATCTAATCAATCATCCCCGTCTGGACATCGATTTAGGATTTGGCTGTTTTGTTTTGAAAGAGCGAGCAAAGGAGGCCAAGCAGATTCCAATTAATATTATCATTTCCTTCCTCTATCTATTCAAAAAATCAAACAATAAGAAACTTTGTACATATTAACATAAAGATGGAGAAAAAAATAACAAAGTTCTCTGTGTTTAACATCAGTCTAAAGTTCTCATGTAGATATCCCTAAACGCCGACGATAGTAATTAATAAAGAAACTTGGAGTGATCATCAAAATAGGTAAACTATCCCGGTATTTTTTACGCAAGAAAGTCTTTTTTTTTTCAGAATCAATATTTTTTGCAATAAGGACAGGTTAGAACGCTTGGTAAATGTTAAACTTTTACGAAAAACTTCAGGCGGTTTAAAATTAAGTTCCGAGAAGCATATGAATAGTTCAAGGCGATGGAAAATATTAAGTGGGAATGAGTGCGTTCAAGAAACGGAATAATACATCTTTTCTCTACTCAATGAGACTAATCAGAAAAGCTTAAAGTTACTGGAATTTGCAGGAATTAATGATTATTGATATGAAGGCTGCCAAAACTTTTGGCCCGCACAAAGCATTGAGATGTAATTGGCTCAGTCTGAATGAAGAACATCACAAACAAATTGATAACATCAAGGAACTTACAAAAATAAATTATATACATCACAAATATAACACGTTTTAGGACCGCTACTATGAAGATTACCAAATTTTGAAGGTCACCACAAAGGGCTAAGTTACTCCTTGAGAGGCTGGTAGATCCTGACAGCATAAACATTCAGAGATAATTGAAATTGCTTAATGCGGATGACTCAAACGTGGAAAATTTAAGTTCAATATAGCAGTGGCGAGATTGGCAACCACAGGCAAGAAAAATAGCCTTGAGCTATACCCGATAATTGTTATCTGTGCAACAAACGGAAATAACAAAAAATAGATAACTCTACAACAGAAAAAGCAAAGCAGTGTAAAGAAATGGACAGACTTCTTGTACAATTATTTATATTGCGAGCAAAGAAATGATAAAAATTTCACTTAAACCTAAATTGACATAATCTGCAGGGAGATCATGGGTAATGAATTATTATATTTTAGACTAGGCTGTAGTTCAAATGAACATACGGTTTTCATTCTGAGAATTCTGAAAATTAGTAATTTCAGCGTTAATAGGAAGTAATTTCCAATGAACTTGAAAAGATAATCTCTGTCTTCTCTCCTCTTATTCGTTTAAAACAAAAATTTTAAAGTACATAAAAATCAACACAGACACATTTTTTTGTTTTCTTTTGAATAAAATGTAACTCAGTAGTTTTATAACTATTTTAATGTAATTCTCTAAACATAGCAGCGAATAGTTCGAGTGCATCAGACATTAGTTTTAAACAATCGGATGAGTGTTGTAAAAAAATTAAGCAACTTTACTTCGTAAATATTTAATAAAGAAAAGCGAGCAGTTCAATAACCATCCAGTAACTCCCATCGAGTATTTTCTTATCCTCTCTACAGCTAAACCTGTCCTATTTAGGGCCGTAAACTCAGTCGATAAAACAGGCAGCCTGGTGGGGTCATCTTTCACGCTCATCTAATCGAGCTAGACTGTATGGTGTACGTTTACTGTCTGGTTAGAGATAGATTTACCACTGAAGCCGAGGTCACTATGTTTGGTTCATGGTATATAAACTAAAATAACATTGAACGACCATGGTTTGGCACTTTAAAGACTGAAGTGATAGATAAAGGATTTTGAAAGCGTGCTTGTTAAATTTATGTTTCCGTATAATTGGACTGTTCAAAATGCTGTAAATATCATGATTTAATTTTCTTTTCTTTTCAGGTATATGAAAACGTGTTTTTTAAATAAAAAAATGAAATGTAAAAACCAAGGTGTTTTTTTTTAATTCAAGCATCCTTATGGAAATAGTGTGAAGATGGTTTGGCAAGCAATGCGGAACATATTTCCTCATTCAGAAAATAAAGAAAAACTTATCCATGACGAAAATGCTAGGATAATTGAGCATTACAAAATACGCTTTCAATAAATAAGAAAATATCATTTTATAAATTTTAAACCTGCACGACAAAAAATCAAAGCCTTAAAAACTTTCCCTACAATTCAAATGCTCAAACGTCACAGATCCTTATAAGGATTGATTTCAGATTTCAAAATAAAGCAAAGAAAAGGTCTTGTCATATTCGTATAATTTACCATTTACACAAGCGTACTTGACATAGCGAATAATTCTAACTACTCTTGTCCTTCAGGATATCTTAAAAAGTTACATTTCATTGAGCTCATAAATTGAAGCATAAGTAGGTGCATTCGTAGAAGTAGAAGTAGAAGTAGTAGAAGTAGTAGTAGCAGCAGCAGCAGTAATAGTAGTAGTAGTAGTAGTAGTAGTAGTAGTAGTAGTAGTAGTAGTAGTAGTAGTAGTAGTAGTAGTAGTAGTAGTAGTAGTAGTAGTAGTAGTAGTAGTAGTAGTAGTAGCAGTAGCAGCAGTAGTAGTAGTAGTAGTAGTAGTAGAAACAGTAGTTGTAGTAGTAGTACTAGTAGTAGTAGTAGTAGTAGTAGTAGTAATAGTAGTAGTAGTAGTAGTAGTAATAGGAAGAGGAGGAGGAGGAGGATTAGTAGGTAGCAGTAGAAGTAGTAGTAGTAGTAGTAGTAGTAGTAGTAGTAGTAGTAGTAGTAGTAGTAGTAGTAGTAGTAGTAGTAGGTGTAGTATTAGTAGTAGTGAGTAGTAGCAGTAGTAGTAGTAGTAGTAGTAGTAGTGCAGTAGTAGTAGTGCAGTAGTAGTAGTAGTAGTAGTAGTAGTAGTAGTAGTAGTAGTAGTAGTAGTAGTAGTAGTAGTAGTAGTAGTAGTAGTAGTAGCAGTAGTAGTAGTAGTAGTGGTAGTAGTGGTGGTAGTAGCAGTAGTGGTGGTAGTGGTGGTGGCAGTAGTGGTGGTGGTGGTAGCAGCAGCAGCAGCCAAGGTGCAGTAGTGCAATAGCAACAGTGGTGGTGGTGGTGGTGGTGGTGGTGGTGGTGGTGGTGGTGGTGGTGGTGGTGGTGGTGGTGAGCGGGGCAGGTGTAGTGCAGTAGTAATTGTGTGGTGGTAATAGTGGTTGGTGGTGGTGGTGGTGCAGCAGCAGTGGTGGTGGTGGTGGTGGTGCAGCAGTGCAGTAGTAGTGGTGTGTGTTTGTGGTGGTGGTAGCAGCAGCAGCAGCAGTAGTGGTAGTGGTAGTAGTAGTAGCAGCAGCAGCAGCAGTAGCAGCAGCAGTAGCAGTGGTAGCAAGGGCATTGGTAGTAGTGGTGGCAAGGGTAGTAGTGTAATAGTAATAGGTGGTGGTGGTGGTAGTAGTAGTGGTAGGTGGTCGTAGTAGTAGTGGTGGTGGTGGTGGTGGTGGTGGTAGTGGTGGTAGTGGTAGTGGTAGTAGTGGTAGTGGTAGTAGTAGTAGTAGTAGTAGTAGTAGTAGTAGTGGTAGTAGTAGTAGTGGTAGTAGTAGTAGTAGTAGTAGTAGTAGTAGTAGTAGTAGTAGTAGTAGTAGTAGTAGTAGTAGTAGTAGTAGTAGTAGTAGTAGTAGGAGTAGGAGCTGTTGTTGTTGTAGTAGTAGTAGTAGTAGTAGGAGGAGGAGGAGGAGGAGTTGGAGTTGTTGTTGTTGTAGTAGTAGTAGTAGTAGTAGTAGTAGTAGTAGTAGTAGTAGTAGTAGTAGTAGTAGTAGTAGTAGTAGTAGTAGTAGTAGTAGTAGTAGTAGTAGTAGTAGTAGTAGTAGTAGAAGTAGTAGCAGTAGTAGTAGTAGGAGGAGGAGGAGGAGGAGTTGTGGCACTAGTAGCAGTAGAACTAGTAGTAGTAGTAGTAGTAGTAGTAGTAGTAGTAGTAGTAGTAGTAGTAGTAGTAGTAGTAGTAGTAGTAGTAGTAGTAGTAGTAGTAGTAGTAGTAGTAGTAGTAGTAGTAATAGTAGTACTTTAGTATCAGATAAAAAAAAGGGATCACCGCAGCCAAAGATTTTATGTGCCACTTAAATGACTTCCTCCATGAGAATATCTCATTTAAAATTGTTTTAAAATAGCAGTTTGTCACGATAATTTTAGCTCATAGATATAATCACTGGGGAGAACGGGAAAAATGCAAGTTTGACAAGAATATTTTGCATACCGTTTGCACCTGTCTCGATGCTGATCTTGTTCAGATTTCATGGCTACAAGTGTCGATTTATGACGCCTCGGATAACTAATGAGATCCAACTTCCGTTCTTTCAGTTCGATTTATTTGTTTAAACATTGAATTTTTTTAAACTTTATGTGAAAGCTAAATTCCAAAAACAGTTCCTCTATTTATACATTACAAAAGATCTATTTTAACACCTAAAGGACAATTCCAAGTTGTAAAGTCCTTCACACTGACCATAGTTGTTTCCTTGTCAAATGTAATTTTAGGTACCCTTTAGTGCCATAGTATTCGACGTTTTAATGAATATATTTTTACATTGCGCTCACCTAAAACATGACAATCTTTATTTTATTTTTTTAAGACACGTTTGGCACAAGTTAAGTTTGGCAAGATTGCGGTGAATTTTCGAAAATCTCATGTAAGGAAAGATATGGATTGAAACACAACCTAAATAGAAAGTAACTTTAGAGAACTTCAACTTTTAGGCAAGAATTTTTCTTTTGTTGAGTAACAACTCATCTCGTTTAATGCTGTGTCTTTGATGAAAGCTAAAGTTGGGCGAGGAAACTAGGTTATGGCATCATCAGGCTGAATGTAATAGCAAAAAAATGTATGATATATGGAAGAAATGTTGAGGGAAATCAGATGAAACAAGATTCTAGACATAAGCTACTTTTCGGCACGTCTCGCGTGCTTCAGCTTTAGCTAGATTGGCCAAAAATGCCGGTTCTTTTTTAATATGTGTCACGTTCGATGATATCTTCCAATGTAGACACAATCCTGACAATACCGTATATTGATTTAGCTTCTATCTCTCACAAACAGAAGTTTTTCAATGACTGTCCTTTCTCGTCTGGTTTTTATGCGTAGTGTTTGAAAGATGCAAAAAAAAGTAAATAAATAGAAATGCTGGTCTTTGAGTGTGCCGCTTGACATTGCTGCTGCACTGCATCCTCTAAAGATTGCTGCCATTACGTGACGTGCTTGATAAAACTAGAACCCACCGATAGCATGGGACATTATTTAAAAAAAAAAGGTAAAATGAACTAATTCCAAGATGAAAAAAATCGCAGCTATTCCTACTCAGTCGTTGCCTTATTTGAAAATCACGTTTATTTTCTATCTGATTTATGTAAGAAGCATTTAACAAAAGAAAGTTAATTTTCGATTTAGGAAGCCATCAAGCATTTACTTAACTCCTTTCGTTAAATATTTTAGCTATGGCATAGCTAAGACCGTAGGAATGCACTTTTATATGGCATGCCATCACTATTGCAGTGCTTTAGATTAATCTGATTGCTTTCCATTTTTTATATCTTCTGGTTTTGGTAACATGACTCCATTGTACTAATAATATATGTCATGTAACATTTTGTAATCCATTGTAATAATAGCCACGAAGCCAAAACTTGCTCTATCAGTGATTTAATATTTCGACTTCGCATCTGCTCTTTTTCATTTCCTCCAGCCATTTTGGTTTCACTTAAAATGGTCTTAATAAAACCTGGTAAAACTTGAATTTGAATGCTCGTAGAATTACATTCTAAAGAGCCAAAGAAAAAAAAAGTGAATAAAACGTTCAGCTCGAATCAGGTAGTCTTAACTCTATGTTTCTTGATGAATACTAAGAAGCTAGATGAGAACACCAAGAAACATTTCAAATGCATTTTGCTACTACAGTCACAAGAACATGGTGGGGAAAAAAATGGAAATATGAAAGAAAGGTGATAGACGAAAAGAAAAAAAGAGGTCCTTCCCTTTTTTTTCCACATTGTATTATGTGAGAGTAACTTACCACGTGCACCTGAAAGCTTGCCGCCACATATTTCGATTACAACATGTTCAATAAAAGGATTCATATAAAAATGATTATCTTAATGTTGTTTCTGATTTCGTTCTTTTGCCGCAGCTATCGGCATTGCTGCTAATATTATTTTCAACTTATATCATCAGCTTAGGTAGACGCAGCGTGAGCTTTGCATTTTTCAAATAATTTTTTTAATGAAAATTCAAACCTATTAATTATATTAAACCGACAATAATGCATTGAGAAAGTCTTGATTTTATAGGTGCGAGAATAACCCTAATAGCCTATGCAGTAAAATGTGTGAGAGGAAGAAGCGTTTGTTTCTAGTCTCATTACTACCATGAGCAGTGATGGGAAAATGGGAAAGAGGAGACGTTGATTTCACGCATCACCAGTTGTAAGGAATAGCTGTACAGAAAGTGCTCTCAACAATGTTTACAGTAAAATGGAAAAACAGGAAGACGGTGTTGGCACTACTCACCTGGTTCCATCCAGTAAGCTGTTGTAAGTCCGAGAACTGCACAAATAAGAAGACTCAAGCAGAGGCTCTTCATGATGATAACTGTAAGGGGCTGAGAATAAGACGAATAATTTTGTGTAACATAAAATTGTTCCATCATCGCCAATTGGGTATCTCATTAATGCCCATCTTATCAGTGTGCATGAACCTATTATTTCAATACTTTGGCATGATCATTCTTTGTGTGATATGTAATTTAAAAAGCATTGGTCTATGGCTTGTCATTATTATTAGTAATATTTTTTTGAGGGGGTGTAGGTTTCTTTGGGAAAATTAATATGCCACATTTATCATATTCTATAAAGCGCCAATTTCAACTTATGCACAACAATTTGTAATATCTTCAACATCTCTGAGAATTATGCTTTCAGGCTGCTCTTTCTCAGGCTTTTAAGTGAATTCTCGAAGAAAGCAAACTCTCATTTTATCTCTTTAGAACTTCCAACAAGGAATAAGAATTGTTAAGGTTATTGCCATGGGTAACATTGTATTCCATGCTCTTGTTTGTTATGTTAAAGATAATAAACTCTCAGTTCAGTCATGAAAATGGTCCTTTGCTGCTATAGTGTCAATATAGTCTTGGATTTTGCTTCTTTTATATTTTTCATGATGGTAAAAAAGAGAGAAAAAAGAGAGAAAATTCACTTGAGCAGAGAGAGAGACAGAGAGACAGAGAGACACAGAGAGAGAGAGAGAGAGAGAGAGAGAAAGAGAGAGAGAGAGAGTGAGGGAGAGGGAAAGAGAGAGAGAGAGGGAGAGGGAAGAGAGAGAGAGAGGCAGGCTGATAGATACAGAGGGAGGCGAAGAAAAACAGATTGAGGGAAATATATAGAGAGAGGAGAGATATAGGTAGAGGCAGATGGAGGGGGAAAGTGAAGGCCAGGTAGAAATTATAAAGAGAAAGGGAGAGAGCAGCAGGAACAGAGATATAGACAAAGAGATTGATATAGACAGAGACAGAGAGAGAGAGAGAGAGAGAGAGAAGTGATTAAAATAGTGAAAATGTATGTGTATGTGTTTGAGGAGGTTAAAAAGGTGGAGGCGGGAGTTGATAGATACTCAAACTGACCAAACGCAAAGAAGAAGACTCTGGTTACATAGAGAAAAAGGCTATAGCATCTAATACATATATGAATATTTTTAAATGGATGGAAAAATGGTTGGATTGATAGACAGGATATATAAAGAAATTAAGTGTTTGATTCGATAGCTTATTATCCGTCGAGCACTTTTTTTTTTAATAATATAAAGATAAAAGTATTGATCGATAGATAGATATAGATAGATAATATTTTATGAATAAATATAGATACATATATTTTTACTGATATTTTATTTGTCAGACAGGCAAGCGAACGATCGTTTGAGGACTAGTTCGGGATGATTTAATGTTTGAGATAATTAATTCCTCAAGGATGAAAGAGCAGCAAATGGAGATTAATAGATTTTTCAATTAATACTAATTTTTTTATCTAGCATGCCTTCTTTAGTTTTTGCGTGGATATACAGTTTATAAACCACAACGGACCTTTTCAGCACAAAGTTAAAAATGACACCAATTTTTTGTGAGAAGTGTATTTATTCCGAAACAGAGCAAAATTTGCCCGAGAGGTAAATACACTGAGGCTAAAATGTTAATTTTTACCATTACAAGGAGAACCTTATACTACCCAGAACTGATTGCAGTAATTAAAATCTAGTCCACAAAAAAAAGGAAACTCACACTTAAGATGTAAGACCCGAGATATGCTCTTTAATTACGTGGGAAAAATGAAATTAATTTATCTTATACAATATTCTGTTAAACCAAATGATTTGTATGGTGACGAAAAACAAAGAAGCATAGGGATGCCGTACTTTCGTTCTTTTTTCGGATTTTAATCTTTGACCATGAGACTTTGAAATAGTTGAAGATTTGAAGACCATTTCTCAGGATTTCGTATTTGGTTCGTTGACGCATTATTTTGTGAACAACGTTCTAATTTCCCTTGGTAGGGCCTGCTCATCCCAAGATACAATTTACAATTCTCTCGATTCCGGAATGAAGATCAGGAAAAGCATTGAATATTTTTTTCTTTCTCTGTGACATACGAGGTCCGTTTCATAAATAAGTTTCCCACCTACATAAATCAACAACCAAAAGGCATAAGATGATGAAATTTGGCACAGATTGCATTTAATATCTGACCTATTCAACGTAACATCCACCATTGTTGGCGCATTTCTCTATCCGTTGTAACCAGTCTTTAAATGCAGTGACGTAAGAACATTTGTCCAGGTTCTTTATTGCTACTTTCGTAGCCTGAATACTGTCCTCGTCTGTTTCAAATCGCTGGCCGCGAAGATGTTCTGTCATTTTTGGGAATAGGTGAAAATCATAGGGAGCAAGGTCAGGTGAATAGCGAGGATGCTCCAGCAGTTCCCACTTGTAGCCAGCCAAAACGTCTGTCACTGCCCGGGCCGTATGGACTGGCGCATTGTCGTGATGAAACAAGATGCCTGACTTCAACAGCCCGGGTCGTTTCTTTCGAATGGCAGGTCTGAGTTTGTCTTGCAGCACCTTCTTGTGCATTGATTGTGGTGCCTATAGGTACAGGCCAGCGCAGAATCACACCATTCATGTCAAAAAAGATCATGTGCATGACCTTGAGAGCCCCTTGTTTGCGTCGAACTTTCTCTGGACGAGGCTCATCAAAGTCTCTCCATTCGGCTGACTGCCGCTTTGTTTCAGGATCCCAGGAATACACCCAAGTCTCATCACCGGTAATTATCCGACCCAAAAAGTCATTTTGCTCAGTTTGAAATCTCCGCAAAAAGTTTCTGGAAAAATTGACCCTTGACTCCTTCTGCTCATCTGTCAGCAAATGTGGAACCCATTTTGAAAACGTCTTCTTCTTATTCAGTTTGTTGGTTAGAACTCTAAACACGGACGTTCAAGACATCGATGTTTCCGTAGAAATCTCCTCACAAGTTTTTCGTCTGTCATCACTCAATGAAACGAGAACTTTAGAAATGTTTGTATCCCCGCATGCTGTCACAGGTCGGCCAGGACGAGGTTCATCTTTCATGTCATCTCGTCCCTCTGAAACAGCTTTTACCCACTTCTTACCGTCTGAATAGAAGAAGCATTTTCTCTTAAAACAGTCACTAGATCGTTGTGAATGCATGATGCATCTTTTCCCAAAATAACAGAAAATTTTATGATGACACGGATGTCATATCTTGAAAAATTTTGGTGTGCCGGTGAGCTTTCTATTATGCCGGCCATTTTGTTCCAACGGACTTCAGAAAAGTAAATGCTATTTTGTATCCGTTCAACATAGAGCCACAAAATTTCATTGCGAATTCTCAAAAGGTTTGATCCTGCAGTGTGCCAAATTTCATGTACATATAGCTTAGACGGTTTTGATTTTATAGAGTAGGGAAACTTATTTATGAAACGGACTTCGTAGCAGTGTAATATCCAGCCTTTCCTTACGCCAGTCACCATAAATAGTGAAAATTTTGGAATGAGCGTTTTGTTCGCTCAAAAGAAGAAGAAACGAGCAATATGGGGCATAGGTTGATTTGCATATACATATCTCTCATTTTATCTACCTGCAGAGGTAAAATTTGTGCCCGTATTTTAGTTTAGTCAGTATGAGCACGTGTAATAACACAATTCAACTTCATTTTTCTCCTCATAATATTGAATAAATGGTTGTATATAAAACACGATACACAGTGTTACTAAGGAGCTTTATTAATTGTGCCCACGTCAAGTAGCATTGATTGCCTCCACGCACACGGATAAAACTTTTAAGTGGGCAAGGAACAAAACCTTTAGTTCAAATCCTTTAGTGCTGAAATAGAAGGTTCTCAGCAGAAAAGTTGAGATTATTGATAAATAATAATTTAAATGGATTGTCACTTATTTACTGATATTAAAATAAGGGGAAATCCAATGCTGTCGAAAAGGGTTTCATCGTGTATTTTTGGATGTGCATTTAGGTCGCATTAATGGTAGTATAAATGAGAAAGGTAGTAGTAGCAGTAATAGTAGATGTAGTAGTAGAAGTTGGCAGCAGCAGCAGCAATACTAGCAATAATAATGATAAAAGAAAAAGAAGAAGAAGAAGAAGAAGAAGAAGAAGAAGAAGAAGAAGAAGAAGAAGAAGAAGAAGAAGAAGAAGAAGAAGAAGAAGAAGAAGAAGAAGAAGAAGAAGAAGAAGAAGAAGAAGGAGGAGGAGGAGGAGGAGGAGGAGGAGGAAGATGAGGAGGAGGAGGAGGAGGAGAAGAAGAAGAAGAAGAAGAAGCAGAAGAAGAAGAAGAAGAAGAAGAAGAAGAAGAAGAAGAAGAAGAAGAAGAAGAAGAAGAAGAAGAAGAAGAAGAAGAAGAAGAAGAAGAAGAAGAAGAAGAAGAAGAAGAAGTATGGATATTGTCAAAAAAAAACCACCCAGTCCAGTGTTCTTATCACACAAATCATTAAAACTACCGTAAATTCAAACAGATGTATAAAAATAAATCAATTTTAGCAACAGTTTGGTTTAAAATTAAAATGGAACTTCCGATCAAAAGCTGTAAACAAGTGCCTTTTTAGACCTTTGATAAATTCTAAATCAGATTTCAAGCTTTCTCTCATAGGGAGGGATCTCAAAAGTTTTATAGAAATTGGTTCCCAATATAGGCCGATATTTAAATGCTTGTAAGTTTAATCAAGAGGAATAATGAGAAGCAAATTTCAGAAATCTAATTTTGTATTAACAGGGACATAAAAGAGATCAATTACGGTCTCTATCGCGAACATCAAAAGACAAGACGTACACCTAGACACCTACACCTGTAAGGGAGCTAGGGATTTTCAGTTTTAAGTCGAATTTTAAGCACACGAAGATATATACATTTTCTGAAACAGCAAACATTTCTAAAGAGAATTACGTTTACAGCTTATTAAAATTGTGATTAGAAGCTGAGATATTGTTATTCAAAGATTCATACCTATGGAAACCCACAATTGAGAAAAAGAACTTCAAAGTTTTGGTTCTTTTTTTGTCAATTTTTACATTTCCACTCACAAAACGACTTCTCTATACTAATTAACACATGAAATCATGTAGAATATGATTGTACAATAATGTAATGATTGAATATTTATGTTTATTTCTTACATTTTTAGTGGTTTATAGCCTTTTAAAAAATCGTCAATATCCGCAGAGTAAGCACAATGTTGTTGTTTGCTTTTCAGTGCAATCTCTTTTACTTTCAAGATCAATATCAGTATCATCAAAATCAAAGTCAAAAGCGCTGGGATCTGATAGTTCTGGTCTAGTGCATTGTCATCATTGACGCATTATATCTATTAAATAGAGCAGCAATCCTGCGTCGCTCATCATGGACAGTGTTTCTAGATCTAGATCTAGATGCGTCAGACGCCATTGCTCTCGGCTGCTCAACTGATCGCAAGCGTTGCTACAAAACAAGGACCGTGCTGTCTATTTTAAAGTAGATTTAAATAATAACCTTATGGCAAAAATAAATATATATAATTTACAATATTTACGAATGTTTTCTGTGCGCGATGACAAGTTATAAAGAGTAGAAATTGATCAACGATGAAAACCTCGTTCGTATTTCGCCCCAAATTGAGAACTGATCAAACCGTTGAAACGGAGGATGCGCACTAGATTCTATGATGCCGTATTCATGTCGACGGAGGTAGCCTCACAAAAATGCAAAATAAACACATCAAACAATATTATTGTTTTCAACTGTTTTATTCATATACTGAGCATGAAGAAAAAATGTTGTAAATTGCAATTATGACCATGACTCCACATCAACCAAGAATCGAATTTCTTTCTTTATAACACTATTACTCGAAATCGGTAATTGCTACTTACAAATGAAAGTCCTCAGCTGCCCAACACACACATATATATATATATATAGAGGGAGTTTATATAAATGGTGTGTGTGTGTGTGTGTATAGTAATATATACATAAACATTAATAAGTATTTATTTGGGATCACAAATTATAATTTTTTATATATTTCTTGACGTTAAGCAAAACCGTTTCTAGTTCTGCTTTTCGTAAATTTTTACGACTGAGTATCATCGGCATTCAAATGATGGCTTGCGCTGAGGGGGTTTTTTCGGTCAAAGCACCAAGAACAGCGTGTACAGTACACAGACTCAAATGCGACAGATTGTCCTGAATCTAAAATTTTAAATAGAATATTATTGTGAAGGACCGACCAGATGCAATTTAAACCAATCCAAAAAACATTTTCACCGCTTCAAAAAGAAGCTAAGATTCTTCAGGTTCAAATGGAAACCACCCTTGTCAGCATCGCATAAGAGATCATTATGACCCCACAAAAGAGCTGTCCCAGAAATCAATAATCCTAGCATTTAATATTGAGCCAAGATTTGGGCCCCAAATACTATAATTATAATCATTTTTTTATTTTTATGCTCGCATGTGAATCTTTAAATTATTGATACTTTGCCTGACCGTGTTCTTGTGTCTGATCTTGGTTTCTTTGTATAGTTCTTTTTTTTTTTTTTTTTTTTATTTCAGAGCGGAACTGCATATTTTTAATTTTTTTTTTTTTTAATTTCTTGATGTTCATGCATTAAGCCCTAATGTGACATTCAACTTCTACTTAATGTCATTGCAGTTATAAGACAAATCCTTTATTTTTCTTGATTTCGAAGCCACAATTGTAAATTACGTGTGAAGCTTTGGTC
Source organism: Elysia crispata (assembly GCA_033675545.1). Classification (NCBI taxonomy): domain Eukaryota; kingdom Metazoa; phylum Mollusca; class Gastropoda; family Plakobranchidae; genus Elysia; species Elysia crispata. Next base: position 1,171 of record JAWDGP010000141.1, on the reverse strand, counting down.
GCAACGCGCCCTAATGTTAAAAGTTTCAATTTATGTAAACGGAACCTGTAACTGGTGCTTACTAACCCTAAATCTCTCTTTATTTATTCTCTTTTGTTTGGTATGCCAAATAAGCCTGTGACGCCTGTCTAGACACGATATTCAGTTCACCCCACCAGTCATAGGATCCACGAGAGCATTATTAAAATGACACATTGACCAGGTTTAGCCATAAAATGCTTTGTCTCTTGATCTAAATGTTTCGTCCGATTCAGGTTGGTTTGTGGACCATCATGGTCAAGTATTGATTGGATCAGAGAGCCGGCTGGAGAGCTATCAGCTATGATTACTCTCGCGACTGCTAGTTTCAATTGTTTGCCTCCTTGTTGCTTACCATTCTGCTGGGCATTACCTCTGTAACTATAGCGACTTAATTGACTCTTGTTTGCCTTACTCTCTCTCTCACTCTCTCTCTCTCTCTCTCTCTCTCTCTCTCTCTCTCTCTCTCTCTCTCTCTCTCTCTCTATCTCACTCTCTCTCTCTCTCTCTCTGTGTCTCTCTCTTTTCCTCTTTCTTTCTCAATATTTCTATCTATGCATCATCATTCATCTAATCTACCTGTCACTCTCTCTCTTTCCATCAAGTTTCTTTTTGACTCTTTATTCTTCCTGCTTGTCTGTCCGTTTCTCTACCCACATTTATCTCTGTCTAACTAGCTATTCAGTCTGTCGATTTTTCTATATCCTGACTGGAAGGTCAGATAAGTTATGCGTCCCCCATATAACATTAAAGGTGTTTATGGGTTAAAGTTGTAAAAAAAAATTTATAATTAGGGTTATAGGGGAGATGTATTAATTGCTCTTACTTTTGAAATGGTAAGAAAATCTATAAGCCATTTTGAAACGTCTTTTTTTTTTTTTTTTTTTTTGTAAAAACGTAATTCCGATATCAGAATCTTAAGAAATGTTTGAAAAAATATTCGTCTGTCTCTCTATATATTCAACTCTCAACATTTGTCTTCTTTAATTTTTCGGTTTCTTCTTTTCTCTTCCTATCTTCTTCATTACGTAACCAATGCATTATTGTTTTTTTATACATATCATCAACCTAATGTTTCATGACCTGTTTCCTAATTCTAATTCTTTTTTATCATTCGATCCTAAAATAATAATAATGATAACAATATTAATAA
>JAWDGP010000139.1:0-22500 GCA_033675545.1 Elysia crispata | reverse complement strand
GCTACAGTGAGTGACACTAGACGGCAAGCTGGTTTCTTCACTTCCTCTCCATCCTCAAGACTTTATCGAATTTGGTAACACACAAACATTGGGTGTCAGTATTTCTGGAACTACACTTTAATAAGGCACAAGCATGATACCCCATTCAAATGAATGGTAGAGGAAGACCTCTATGTTGAAGAACAGCTAAAATTATAACAATAAAAAATGTTATGTATTCCTTGGAGCCATCACTTTAACAGCTTTAGAGTGTACAGAACCTTGAGATATTGAAATTCTTTTCATATACAGCCACGAAGTAGAGGTTTAAAGCAAAAAAATAGACCAAATCTCAGCACTTCTCTCTCTATAGCCTTTACTTTGTTTATCCCTCGACCGAGGCAAATATTAATTTAGTGTCTATGTGATCTACTGCGGATACAAAGTAGTAAGCAACGAGGTGTTGTGGAAAAAAAAATTAAGGTTGAATTTTTATTCTATAGGTTTGGATCTATAGTTTTGTGTATTAAACTAAATATAGTTTTATATAGAGGCTGTTCACATGTTCATAAGTAAATTCAAAACAAAGCTTTTAATAATCAAGTTGAATACTTTGCTGCAAGCCTTTTGGTTTAAATTGCTGCGTGTTTATTTCATTCAAAATTTTAATTTACAAGTTAAAAAAGCACAGAAATAAAATTGAAGGCTGAAACATATTCAGTTTGAATTAATTTGTTCATCGAAAAGCTTCTGGGGATACAATGATGTTATTAAGGTTTTATAAAGGTACTGGCCACACATTTTTAAATAAATTTAAAGCAAATCATGTTATTAAATTTGGGAAAATGTTAGTGCAAACCTTTGGAATAGCATTGTTGTTTCTTCGATTCAATCAAAACGTGAATGACAGCTTTAAAATGTACGGTATAACATTGGAGGCTGAGAAGTAATTAGTTTTAATCTAGTTTATGGCAGTTCAGAGTTCAGTAAACGTGATTCGTTTCATGAATAGATAGCTAAGACAGATATCAAAGTGGCGTTTTATAACAGAGATAAACATTTTGACATACGTATAAAGTTAAATTATTTATTACATGATGTTTCTATTCAAATTAACTTTACACATAGTTACTCGTTAGAGGTTTTTTCATACAAACTAAGGCCGAGTCATTTTTTTTTTTTTTTTGGTTTAGTTTTGTTTTGTTTTGTTGTTTACTTGTTTATCTCTCTGTCTTTCTCTTTTTTATTCATTCTGTCTTTTTTTTCTTTTTACTCAATCTTCTTCGCTCGTTCTCTTCTCTTCTCTTTATTTTTCTGCATGTCCTTTTTTACTTCTTTTCCTTTGACTATCTATGTCTCTCTCTCTCTCTCTCTCTCTCTCTCTCTCTCTCTCTCTCTCTCTCTCTCTCTCTCTCTCTCTCTCTCTCTCTCTCTCTCTCTCTCTCTCTTACACACACTGTCTCTTTTTCTGTCTTACTATTACCCGTTCCAATTGAACAGTTATCTCCTTTTCCGATAGACGTTTACTTATTTCCCTTACCTTCGTCTCTCTTTCTACCAATCAATTTCTAGCTTTTCCTCTGATCCCATAGTTTTTCTGCTCATTTTAAACCTAAATTCTATTTTCTGGAAAACAATACGTTAAATTATAAAACTTATTTCATTGTACTCAATTTTCCAAGGTAAGACATTCTTTTTTTTTTTTGCTTCCTACTTTATAATGGCTTTCTGCTTTCTCAATTTTACCAGAGGTTTTTATTATCATTATTATTATTATTATTATTATTATTATTATTATTATTATTATTATTATTATTATTATTATTATTATTATTATTATTATTATTATTATTATTGTTATCATCATCATCATCATTATTATTATTATTATTATTATTATTATTATTATTATTATTATTATTATTATTATTATTATTATTATTATTATTATTATTATTATTATTATTATTATTATTATTATTATTATTATTATTATTATCATCATCATCATCATCATTATTATTACTATTAATTGTATTATTAACATTACAAGAGGATAAACGCCTTCCACTCATTTGTCAGGTTTCACAACTTTCGACGACTATGACGCTCTAAGAGAGAGGTACTTCGATGCCTGGCCTAACACAACACGCATCCACTTCGGCAACTTAAGCGTTCGTTACAAGTAAGGTTTTGCCTCATTGCTCATGTTTGGAGTTAAACCTCACGTCGGTTTTCACAAACTTGATTTTTCATCCAAAAAGGTCGAGCTTTAGCTAGTCTATATATTCTCTTTATACTGATAGAAGACAGTTTTGCACAATAAATCTTAAATTCTCTATTTTGGGTGCATTGAAAACAAATTGTTTTCCATAAGTTTAAATCCTATTGGTTTAAGGGCAGCCTGAAAGAACCAGAGCGTTGCGGTCAATCTGAAGCATGTTTGAATACAGTTTCAACTGATCTCTATTTAAGCTCTGATATGAAACTTTTGTTTGAACCCTGAAGAGGATCAATATTCTAGGCGGGGTGAGTATATATGACGATGCCTTATCGGAAATTCAGAATGAATAGTGAACACAGTATTTAAAAAAAAAAAAAATTTTAAGCCGGTATTTGTCATTGAGTTCCAATTATGAGTCAGATTTAAAGAAAATAGGTAGTACAGTTTTTTGGTGTTTCAATGTCCCATTTTCTCCCTTAATGTATTTTTTTTAATCAAAATAATTATATCAACACTGACATTGGATAGAGCCTGTGAAATACAGAGGAAAGCCCTGAGAGCACCGCTCATGGTGGTCTGAGCTTGTATTTAATCAATCCGCACAGTGTGCGAAGTCGAATTGTCATTACAGAAAATGTAAACAACATTTTCTCTTTCTTTTGCCGCTTTTTTTTTTAATTGCATCGGCCATGTTTCTATGGTTTGCGCTTCTGTATGCTAGTTACATTTTTCAATGCGTTATTTTTTCGAGGTACACCAATTGCGGTATTCCCAAGGCCAGGTCCTGGAACATCTTCAGACCGCACTATAACCTGGAGCTTCCGTGGCCCGGGATGATTTTCGGCATCACGATCAACTCGCTGTGGTACTTCTGCTGTGATCAGGTCACCGCCATGTTGTTAACACATGAGAAAATTTTGATTGGGTTGATGCTTTTTAATTTATATGATTATTATTTGAATACTAGAATTTTCGTAGACTGATGGAAGAACTCAACTGAAAGCTTCTCTATAATTCACTATTAGAAAGTGACAAAATGTCGCAGTATGTTACACAAAGAAAGTTCCTTATTACATAACCCGGTTATGATATTTCTGTTTTAGCATAGAATATTTATTTTGGAAGTCAGGGCTGTAGGATTGTGTTATTTGCATAATAGGTTGAGGCTTTTTATTAATATTAAGGTCTTATTAGAGATAAATAACATTGTATTTATAATTTTGTTTTTATCAACAGGCCAAAAGCTAGATGATCCGCTTCTATTTTCATAGAATGCTAGACCTTGGCTATTATCAAGAAAAAGCTTAAGAGCTCTCTGATCATAGTATTCACTATATAAAAAAAAATCAGCGTGAGATTCTCGCAAACTTCTTTGAAGTGCAATAATAACCTGTCCTCGTCACATTTACCACCATGTAATAAACAAAGCAGGCTTGGTGTAGAATTTTAAATTTATCACCATGTAATAGACAAACCAGGCTTGGTGCAGCATTTTAAATTTATCACCATGTAATAAACAAACCAGGCTTGGTGCAGCATTTTAAATTTATCACCATGCAATAGACAAACCAGACTTGGTGTAGCTTTATAGTAAATGCACGCAATACTTTCTTAAATGATCCTGTCAATCTGATGTAATAATTCAAGCTTTACGCAAAAACATCATGAAATCGGATGGACTCGACTTTTTATAAAAGTTTTTTTTTCCCTACATTAGAAAAGAAGGGAAGATCACTGCTGAAACAATACTGAGCAACTTTCCTTACTTATTGAACTATCTCTCAGTTTCCTATCTTGATAGTGAAATAATCCGAGAGGGTTACGTACTGTCTATTAGAGAAAAACATCAGACAACGATTTTTTACAAGCGTTTGTTATAATAGACTTTCTAGAACTATAGAGCTCTCTCACTGTATCGAAATAAAGGTATCATGCGCAGATCATCTTGCGACACGTGCATTCAATACCTCAAAATACTCAATGACAAGAAACTAGTTTTTTGGGGTTTTTTTTTAATAGACTCTCCGAATCGATTGCAATATTTTTGTTTGAAAAGTATTCTCTCTTTAAAACACATCAATGTCTTCATTCTAATTTAAAGGAAAACAAATGCTTTTAACAGAAACTGACAACAAAATTAGGCCTTAGATGATAAACAACATGAAAGATAATTTTATTTACATCTTCCATTTTGTTGGTCCACTGCCCTACTCAAAACTCTTAGCTAATAAAATCAGTTTGCACACAGTCACTGGCTCTCTGGCTGTCTATAGCCGACTCTGTCGCACGGATTAAATCTCTTTATTATATGCCTGTCTCCCTGGATTTTCGAACACTTGCCGAGGTTTAAAATTAGGGAAAATTTACTCTTCGTCACTGGGTGCTGATCCCCAAAAGCAACTGCCTTTCTTATGAAAAGATGACCCCTTTAAAAATATTCGTAAATGAGAATATTATTGATGCTGCAGCCAATTTTTTTTCGTTCTCCTGAAACATTGAGAGTCTCTTTGGTTCCCGGTCCAGGCTGTTGTACAGAGTGGTCTTGGTGCCCGCGATATCGTCCAGGCGAAATACGCTTGCGTCCTGTGCGCGTACGGCAAGATCTTGACCATAATCTTCCTGATCCTGCCCGGCATAGTGGCCAGAATTTTGTACACAGGTCAGGCTTACCGGTCAATACCGTCCAAAGAAAACTTAATACATAACAATGACTTCCATACCACGTACAGATATACGAATCTTACATTTTGTTTGTGTGCATCTGTACTACAAATGATATCTTTGCTATGGAATTAGTTGCTAAGATCTCATTTTTTTAAGGCTTGGAGTTCACACATATTAAGGTCTGGAAGAGGGTTAAAGACTTTACTGTCGTTTCAAGGAATATCGGATAAAACCTGAAAGGTCAAAGTCTTCCACATCAGGTGGAAAAATATATCCTCTCAATTTATATCTTCTTTTTTTTACAATTAAGTCTCAGATTAGAAAGTTCTTCTTTGATACACAGTATTCATCACTGAGCCTCTCATGGACTCCAAGTCAGATAACGGACAATGGTCTGCGTAATTAAAGATGCTTTCATATCATCGTAGGTCACCCAGGATTTAATTAAATTATCATGCTTAGTTAAACTAAATTTAACTTCTGTTAAAATCGACATTTTCTCTGCCTGCTGTAGATCTTGTGGCATGTGCTGACCCTACCGTTTGCCAGAGGATTTGTGGCTCCACGCACGGATGTTCAGATATGGCTTTCCCGCTGCTATTCCTGGACGTCGTCCCACAGGGATACAGGTCAAACAAACAATGCAGTGGTCATAATTCGCGCCTCTTTTCTCCCTTAAATTGGTTGAACAAAAACAGACAACTAATAATCAGCCCATAATCTCGACGTTGAAAAAGGGAACAACATCTTTATTTTATTTTATTGAATTCCATGTACTATCTTTTGTAGTTTCCTTTTCCCAGTTCATCAAATTTTGTTAAGTAAAATATTCTGTATGCGACGCCTTGTTTTTCATCCTACTCCACTACTTGAACTTATCTTCGTAAACTTGTCTTCTTCCCCACGGGCTTTTTCCATCAATTGTCAGAGGCGTGGTCCTTGCTGCCTTACTGGCGTGTGGTGTGTCATCGCTGTCTGCCAGTCTCAACAGCGGCAGCACCATCTTCACACTCAATGTCTACCGCAACTTCAGGCCTATCATGATGGAGACGGAGCTTCTCGTGGTTACCAGGTGATTTTCACTAGGGAATTTCGCATTGTTTTGAATTGTTTCCCTTGTTTTTTTATGATTGAATCACAGACTGTATCGATTCAGCCCCCCGCCAGGTTGGACAGAAATAATTAGAGGAGGATTGAATAGAGGGACCATCGAATTTTGATCTTTGTATATTTGTCTGTTTGATTTCGGGCGAAAAAAATGGGTTAAATCCCTCCTGGAGCTTGTCTTAAGAAAACTTTTGCTAGAGGTGACATACTAGACCAAATGTTAAGAAAAACTGAGATACTGTTCTCTAAAGCTTTTCCGATAATCATCACCATCATCAATGTTTCTATGTACTTTAACATCCATTCTATGTATCACTCTGTCTTTTAAACGAAGATTATAATCATCACCATCCTCAGCGGCAGCGGCATTAATATCATCATCATATTCACCATCCTCAGCAGCAGCGGCATTAGTATCATCATCATCATCATCATTATCATCATCATCATCATCATCATCATCATCATCATCCGCAGCAGCAGCAGCAGTAGCATTCATATGATCAGCAGCAGCAGCAGCAGCATTAATATCACCATCATCACCATCATCATCATCATCATCATCCTTAGCAGCAGCAGCAGCAGCATTAATATGATCATCATCATCAGCAGCAGCAGCATTAATATCATCACCATCACCATCATCATCATCATCATCATCATCATTATCACATCATCATCATCATCATCATCATCATCATCATCATCATCATCATCCTTAGCAGCAGCAGCAGCAGCATTAATATGATCATCATCATGAGCAGCAGCAGCAGCATTAATATCATCACCATCATCATCATCATCATCATCATCATCATCATCATCATCAGCATCAGCATCAGCATCCTCAACAGCAGCATTAATATCATCATCATCATCATCATCATTATCACCATCCTCAACAGCAGCAGCATTAATGTCATCATCCTCATCATCATCATCATCATCATCATCATCATCATCATCATCATCATCATCATCGCTATCTTCAGCAGCAGCAGCATTAATATCATCATCATCATCATCATCATCATCACCATCCTCAGCATCAGCAGTATTAATATCATCATCATCATCATCATCATCATCATCATTATCATCATCAAAGTCAACATAATACTCTACGCATCCTTACTTTTGAATTGATTTTTTCTTTCAAATGTCATGAAATTAATATTGTTTTATTTTGAAAATAAGAAAAACCTATTTTGTGGTTGATTTCCAATCCCCTCTTGGCGCTGTTACTGCTGCCAGCTGTAAAAATTATTTTCTATCCTTTTCCTGCTCACCAGGACGTCGGTAATTGTGATTGGCTGTTTAAGCCTGATGGTCGTACCGTTCGTGAAGGCGACTCCGCTACTGCACGACTATATCCAGAACATCACCTCGAGCTTTGCTCCTCCAATCCTGGCTGTGTTTCTGTGTGGGCTGCTGTGGGAGAGAGCCAGTGAGCAGGTAGGTTTGGTACTCAACACACTCGGTCTTGGCCATCTTGAAAAAAAAAAACATTTTTTTTAATTGAATGACATGCATTGTATTGCTTTCATTGTCCGTTCAAGCTGTAAGGAGATAGCAATGCTTCTTGATTGATGTTTAGTAAATCATCTCTAGATTTAGGTCATAAAAACTTCATTGATCTTAGCAACACCCATGAACTGTCTATCACTATTTATGGCGGCAAAAACAGTTTTCACTCTTTTCTGTCATTTAAGTTTGTTTGCTCCATTTTTTTTTTATTCCTTTTAATCTTTCTTACATCTCTGTATGTCCTATTGTATTTTGTCTCTCAGGTGTTTAATTTTTATTTTTTTTAAATTTTTTTATTTATTTTTTTTTTTAGCCTTAATCAACTGATCACATCAGGGTTAGGCCAGGACAATTCGATAAAAGAACCTCTCTCTCAATCTCTCTTTTTCTTTCTTTCACTTTTCCCTCCCTCTCTCTCTCTCTCTCTCTCTCTCTCTCTCTCTCTCTCTCTCTCTCTCTCTCTCTCTCTCTCTCTCTCTCTCTCTCTCTCTCTCTCTCTCTCTCTCTCTCTCTCTCTCTCTCTCTCTTTCTATCTATCTATCTATTTATCTATCTATCTTTTTCTCCCCTTTCATCCCTCTCAACCTCCCCCTCGCCCTCCACCCCTCACATCCCCCAGTCAGCCTTCCGGGCGCTACTCCTGGGGCTCCTGTTAGCAGTGATCCGCCTGGTGTGGGGTCTGCCCTTCAGCAGGGAGCAGTGTGGCGACAAGCCTAACCGACCTTCTCCACAGATCATCGCAAACTTCCACTTCCTGCATTTCAGTATCTTTGTGTTCGTCCTCTGCACCGCCTACATCGCAGTGGCTGGCGTCTTCTCGGAGCCCATCAGTGAAGTCCATGTACGGCTCTAGGTTTGCTTCAGCCGCTCGGCTCAGAGCTCTGTTCACTTCTCGTCTTCTGTGGCCACTTCCTAACATGTTCGTTGTCCAAACACAGACTCGTTTCATGTTTCATTTTCTAAGATGTTTTATTAACACCTTCAGTCGAACCAATTTCTGCGCCCTAAACAATAACCATCCAAAAAGATCCGATATGAAGAACTCTTGGTGACTCCATCGGGAAAGAGACACCCCGGTATCCGGTGTATGGTGGTTATATGAGGTCTTGTTGCAAACTGTCAAATATTTCATCTAGTATGTAAAGAAAGTCACAGTAAACCTTTGCGTTCGCATATTGCGCACGTGAAGGACTAAATTATTTTTTCAAAAGGAAAGAAAATTAACATTGTGAGATATTGATGGTTGCAAGAAGGCGGTCAGTAATATTTAGAACTTTGTGTCTATTGTTTACTTTTTAGAGACAAAAATATGAGTATTACTTGAACGTTAAAATCCATAGTTAAGTGTGTATATATATATATATATATATATATATATATATATATATATATATATATATATATATATAATATATAAATATATTTATATATATACATGTGTGTGTCTATACAGTGTGTGTGTGTGTGTATATATATATATATAGTACATTCTTTGTGCGGGGTGTGGGGGGAGATGAGGGGGAGGAAAAGAGGAGAGAGAGAGAGAGAGAGAGAGAGAGAGAGAGAGAGAGAGAGAGAGAGAGAGAGAGAGAGAGAGAGAGAGAGAGAGAGAGAGAGAGAAAGAGTAGATGATCTGAATTTAATTTCGTTTTGTTGACCACAGTCTGATTATTTTATTTGCTTTTCTCCTTCGTGGATTCTTGCTGCGTCCAACTGGTGCGCCAGATGTACCGCCTCCTGTACTGGCTGCGTCACAGCAAGCTGGACCGTGTCGATCTGGATGAGCTGGACGAGGCTTACCAGCAGCTCATAGCCGAGCAGGTCTCGGAAGACTCGGGTCAGTGCGCAGGTGCAAGACTTGATCCAGCTGCACAATGCGCATGTGTCCTCATTAATTTTAATAACGATGTGTTGCAGCCATAGTACAGAGGTTCCCAGAGGAGCTCTAATCTCGAGCGGCGTAAAAGGGACGAATTTCATTTTCATAAAATTTACTGATTTTCGATAGTGTTGAACAGGGGGTTTGCAGTTGCTGGTTGTGTCCTTTATCATTTTGTCAGTTTTTACCGAAAGCCTTAACCACTTTGTGTGCCCCTTTGGGGCTTATGAGGGGGAGATGGAATGGGGTAGGCACGCAGGCGGGTTGGGGGGAGGGGGGGGGATAATTACAACATGTAGTTCATTAATTCTGTTAATTAATTTCTATCTCTCACGTAAGGATCGCTGATCACCCGAAACGCAGTCGTGGAAAAAAAATAATGTCCGAACATATGCATTTAGATATATTTGTATTAATAAAAATCCATTGATCATAAGACACTGACATAAAGAATTTTGTTGATCAAAAAAATGTAAGCGCTTTGCCCCTATTTCAGAGCAAGAGCCATCAGAACCTATGGCTAGAGCCGCGTCTATAACAAGCGCGTCAGTAGATTTTCAACCACCAGCCGAGGTTGCATCACCCGCCGCGAAAGAGCCCAGCGCAGAGGAGGCGGAGCAGAGCGCCGAGGGAACTGCACCGTCACCGGCCGAGGAGGTCGAGCAGAAGCTCTGGAAACAGAGGTTCGGGCAGTGGGCGACGCGCACAATCAAGTCACTATGCCTGATTCGCGACGACTTCTCCGTCAGGCTGGTCACCAGGAACGTGCTGCGGGAGACAGTGAAGCAGCGGGCAGACATCCACGAGAGTTCAGGGCGGGGGGCATCTCTCAACATGCACGCTATGCTGCTCCTGTTGGTCACTGCTGTGTTGTGGGGATTTCTAGCGTAGCTCACATTTCAAGTAGTATTTCTAGCGTAGCTCACATTTCAACTAGTATTTCTAGCATAGCTCACATTTCAAGTAGTATTTCTAGCGTAGCTCACATTTCAACTAGTATTTCTAGCATAGCTCACATTTCAAGTAGTATTTCTAGCGTAGCTCACATTTCAACTAGTATTTCTAGCATAGCTCACATTTCAAGTAGTATTTCTAGCGTAGCTCACATTTCAAGTAGTATTTCTAGCATAGCTCACATTTCAAGTAGTATTTCTAGCGTAGCTCACATTTCAACTAGTATTTCTAGCATAGCTCACATTTCAAGTAGTATTTCTAGCGTAGCTCACATTTCAACTAGTATTTCTAGCATAGCTCACATTTCAAGTAGTATTTCTAGCGTAGCTCACATTTCAACTAGTATTTCTAGCATAGCTCACATTTCAAGTAGTATTTCTAGCGTAGCTCACATTTCAACTAGTATTTCTAGGATAGCTCACATTTCAACTAGTATTTCTAGCGTAGCTCACATTTCAACTAGTATTTCTAGCGTAGCTCACATTTCAACTAGTATTTCTAGCGTAGCTCACATTTCAACTAGTATTTCTAGCATAGCTCACATTTCAAGTAGTATTTCTAGCGTAGCTCACATTTCAACTAGTATTTCTAGCGTAGCTCACATCTCAACTAGTATTTCTAGGATAGCTCACATTTCAACTAGTATTTCTAGCGTAGCTCACATTTCAACTAGTATTTCTAGCGTAGCTCACATTTCAACTAGTATTTCTAGGATAGCTCACATTTCAACGAGTATTTCTAGCGTAACTCACATTTCAACTAGTATTTCTAGCGTAGCTCACATTTCAACTAGTATTTCTAGCGTAGCTCACATTTCAACTAGTATTTCTAGCGTAGCTCACATTTCAACTAGTATTTCTAGCGTAGCTCACATTTCAACTAGTATTTCTAGCGTAGCTCACATTTCAACTAGTATTTCTATACTAGCATAGCTCACATCTCAACGAGTATTTCTAGCATAGCTCACATTTCAAGAGGTATTTCTAGCATAGCTCACATTTCAACGAGTATTTCTAGCATAGCTCACATTTCAAGAGGTATTTCTAGCATAGCTCACATTTTAAGTAGTATTTCTCCCATTTGCTGAACTATTGAAACATTAACTGATTAAGCGGTCGAATGGTGATCTTGCGTGTTTGTGTTATAAAGGTCGATAAATATCCCACACTTCAGCTGACACTACTGCGAGGACTGAAAAGAAATACAAGTTCAATGGAGTAGTAAGAGAGAAGATCGGAAGCGAAAAGAGGAGAAGAGCGAGTGAAATTGAGACAGACAGACAGACAGACAGAAACAGAGACAAAGACAGATAGAGAATGTCGGCTTGGCAGACACATCAGAAGCAATCAAGTCATTTCAAAGCTTGCTATTCTGGAGTTGCATTGTTCCCAGGTTCCCTCAGGTATGTCTTAATCCTGAAAACTATCCGCTCACTATAAAAACGCAGAATTAAAAATAAAATATTGTGAAAAGTAAATTTCTTACAAAATCAATCTACTTTTCGCTGAAGTCTGGACTGATGCTCGTGTTCTGGAAGAAAAAACCTTCTCACTCCGCCATTCAATCGTTCAATTAATGATGAACTTTGACCTCCAAGGCGGCACTCACTTATTACTAAAGATCTACGGCTTTAGAATATGTTGGGGGTGCCGAGCTAGGACTCTGTGTGTATGTGTGTGTGTGTGTGCGAGTGCGGATGGGAGTTAAGGTCAATTTATACTTCCCATCAAATTACAACACGTCTATTGTCAAAGCAGGTGTGTGGCGTGTGGTAGAGCAATGCTGAAGAGTGACCCAGTCAAACGCATCGCTAAGGGGCTCCAAGTCGAACTTCAGAAGAATTGAAGAATAATTGCAGAATTTTTAGCAGCCCGAACATCGATATTGGCCAGGCAAAGAATAAACAAGATGAATACTTATGAAACAACAAATAGGGGGAACATTAATATTCCCGCATTCTTCTGTGTTTTAGAAAGGAAGGGGAAGAAGCATGCTTCTCTGTAGTTTCAGGAGTAGCAAGATATAACCTGGTCTCCTCACCATAACAAAATGAACATTCAGTCTCTCAGTACAGATGTACAAGATTCTAGCAATTCGGCCTCTCTATTGCGCTCATGTTTTTTCAAAATATTTTTGGGACAATCAGTTGCTACAAATTTTGATCATCAGAAAGTTGTTTGGACACCAATGCAATGAAACCTATCTAAATAAAGACTTTGAATTGACAGTTTCATTGATAGTACCATGTCAAATTTAAAGAATGGGAGTCATTGTCAGCTAATTTTATGTGCCTGTATGTATTAACTATCATATCAACACATGGAACGATTTAAGTACAGGTTGAGAACAGATAGCAGCTCCTTGAAACATCTTCACCGCAGCTATGTGGCAACACTGTCTTTGTGCACTAAGAGATTTTTTCTCCCATTTCAAGAGGAAACAGAACACCTTCATTCTTTACCTCTGGAGAATGCGCAACGAAATTTATCATTATTTTTTCAGTTTATCATTTAGTAGGCAGAGTCAAAATGTGGTGCCAGTATCCCCACTGCTGCTGAGTGTCTGAAGATTTAAAAAATGTTATTGGATTGTGGATAATGCAAGTTTTTTTTTGTTGTTTTTGTTTACAATACTTTCAGAAAACTCCCATAAGTGCATGAGAAGAGTAAATTCACATAACTTGCATTAAGTTAAGAAATAGAACAACAAGATAAATATAAAACTTTTATTAAAAAAATAAAAAAGAATTGAAATGTTTACATAAATGTGGCTCAAAAATTTATTTTGAAATTTTGCAACAAGTATCACATGCTGTAACAGAGAAAGTAGATGTGCATTAACTTTTGCTTGTTAAGTAATGTGACATAGTATTGAAAACAAAAAGATAAAAACTCTTGTTAACAATGACAAAAGTGAAACTGAGTCTGTGTTTTGTATATAACAACAATAATAGTCTTCCCTGAGTGACCTTGAAACTGATACATGCTGTGTAACATGTGCTAATTCCCTAATTGTTCATTGTATTTCAAGTTTAAAAATATGAAAATTAAAGATATACATGAATACCAATGACTCTGCTGGCCTTTCATGAGATTAAAACACAAGCAGATCTTGTAGCACTGTCAAAAAAGTCACAACGCAATTTCATAATTATTTAAAAACAAGATCTGATTAAGACATATATAGTATATTCCTTATCACTAGCTTGATAAAGATAATTGTTTGATCAGTATTTCTTGGAAACAAGACTAGCATTTAAAATAGTTCTTAATATAGTCAAGTGTATAGTTTTGCTTATTTTTTTTGTTTTTTGTTCCTCTCACGTCTTATTCCTAAATATTGGTGCTGAGACCAACTGGAACTGAGTTATGAAATGTTTATATCATGCAGTTGGTTCAACAGTATTAAGGTTTTACATTCATCTTAATTACTAATTTTCTGTATTTGTACATTCCAAATAGAAGAATTTGATTCTTCTTTTGTTCTCTTAAAACCACAATTTGGGTGACAATCTTATAATTAAAACTAACATAATGTTCAATGCAGTTATGTTTTCTTCTTTGTTAATCAAACGAAATATCTCCTGACTAGTTTCATTATACTTTGTAGGGCTTCCATTGTTTCCTAAGTTTAATTCAGCAACTTTTATTTTACATTGTTTGATCTTTTCCAAATTTTTTCAATCTTTCTTGAAGATTATTTTTGGACTCCTAAATCATCTTGTATGAGCAGAGAATATAATTAGTGATGATGTACAACAAAATAACAAGAATGGATCTCCACAAAGTGTGTTATTGGCAGAATCTCATTATTGACTTCTATGCTTCTCAAACAAACCAAAAATGTTCAATATGTTAGAAGATAAACATGAACAGCCACCATCTGAAAAGTATGGATACATGCATTTTCATTTTGCAACAAAGAATCAATTACATTTGTGTAGTATCTTGAGGGTTAAAGATATTTTTATTACAGATTGGTCATTATTTTTTTATAACATGCACATTTCTATAAATGATAATAGTATTCCTATTTATACTTTTAATTTTATTTGTCGTAAAAAAAAGACAACTTATTTCCTTATTACAATTTTTTTTTTCGACTCACACCATATTAAAATCAAAATCAAAATATGCAGACAGATATGATCTTATTCTAACATCTATTTTTATTTTAAGCAGTGCATCTGCCCACTTCACTCATATTTCTAGACTCATAATTAAATTCATTGCATTCAATGATTTGAACAAAAACCTAATCAAACCAGAAACAATATTAAGGGAGGAGAATGAGAACATAAAGTCTCAATTTGCCTGTCGCAATAATAAAGTGTTTAACTTTAGCTGGACAAAAAAGACATCACATAACCTTCTTAATCATTCATATTAACAATGAAAACAAACAAAATAAAATACACCCCTCCCATGAGTGAGAAAGGCATAATTATGGGCTGAAATATAAAAACTGGTTTTAACCTTTTGGTTGCTTAAAGGATGCATGCTCTGCAAACTGTACCTATAAAAGGAAAATATTTCCCATTTGATATACAAAAAGCTTTCCATAACCATAAGATTAATTTACATTGTGTGTGTAAGCTGTAACTCCGAGACTAGTCACTTCTTAACGAATTGAAGGAAATCTTAAAGTATAAACAATCACTTCTCTGGTTTTCTTTGGCATGAAGGACAGTTGCTTGATTCCTTTGTGAACATAATTAATTTATAATTATGGATACATCAAAAAAACACACTTCCAACTTCTCTTTCTTTCTGGCAGGTTTGTAGTAAAAAAAAATTCACATAAAAGTCCTAGATGTTGGTTCTTTATCTTTCTTCTATTTTATGTGTATAAATGAAAAACAAATAGTTAAAAAAAAACAATTATACAATCCGCTATTTGGAAGATATTTAAGAAAGAATTACTCAGTTCTTGGCTCTATCTTAGCTTCATTTGCTGTGTCAAAACTTTTCAAGGTGGTCAAATAATAATATCAATCATATCACTTAGGACCAGGCAATTATACTAAAAAAAGTCTAAAATGCTAAGAAGATTCATGTATTTGAAAAAGTTTTGAAATCAGATTTTAAAGTAAATTGTTCAGTAAAACTTATGATGAATGTATATAATGTGAGTTAGTAAAGGTAGAATAGGACAGGCAGACACAATCTGGGGTGCTGTGCTGAGCGGCGACCATGATATGCCCATGAACAGATATACTTTTTATGTTAATGGGCATATCAATTTTTTAATTTCCCCAAGAGGGATGAATAAAGTACATCTTATCTTATCTCATCTTATCTCTTAATAAATGGGATAGACTCTTAAACTTTCAAAATCTATTTCTTTATCTGAGTTTTATAAACATCTGCTTTAAAATTTCAAAGGAGAGACGAGGGATATAATAGCTATATGAATAAAACATTTTTTTTTGTAAATTATCTTCAACTACAATTTTGCAGCAATCTCATTATAAATACTATTGGTGCGATAAATCATCTTGTGCGCTTCATCAAAATGAGGGTTTGTATCTTTCTTCACTCTTTCCATCCAAGCTTTAACAGTAGGAGAGCTCTCAAACAGGCGATGTTCTTGACAGGCAAACAGCTGCATCAGCTCACACGCCCCAAAGATGTCTGCTATGGAGATTTCATCGCCGGCAAGATACTTTCTGTCATTGAGGAAGTAACCCTCCAACTGAGTCACCATTGTTGACACCTTCTTCCTGAACTTTTCAGCGGCTGCAAGGTCAATGGGCTTCCCAGTTGCACGTGGGATGATAAGCTGAAATTAGTTGAATCAACACGATTATTGCTATGGAGGCCTATACCTTCTCAAAATGGAACCAACTTAGATACCAGTCGTGGTCTCTTGTGGCAAAAAAGGTGAGTATGAAAAAAAGCTGGCAAAGCAGAGTGACAAAAATTGATTGCAAACAAAAGGAAACAAATTGTGTAACTAAAAATAGATGTGTTCGTGCTTTGGCATTTACTCGATGGCTTTGAAAATGTTTCTCATCTCACCACTACATTAGACCATTTCACACTTCATACCCTTTTCAACTGAGATAAGAGTTTATAAAATAGTATATTTATACTAAAACTCACACTCAATAAGTTTGCTAAATTATTTCATACAGTGGAAACCTCAAAAACCGAAGTCTTATTATTAAAATTTCTCATAAACTGAATTTTGCAAGAGGATAGGCTTTTTTTTTCTCTTTGGCTTCGTAAAAATCTGACTTTTAGTTCAAAGTCTTTCTGGTTTGATTTTCTTAATTGGAAGTCAATTCCACTCTTACCAAAGTACTACATGGATCTCTCAAGCAAGAAGCAAAGCTAATCACTGACCAGGAAAGGCTGATCAGTGCGCTTTCAAGGCAAGGAGGGAGTTAATGCACTAACAAAGGAGTGCCAGTAGTGACATTGATACTGGTAGTAACAAGGGACCGCGTGGAAGAGAAATGTTGCTCATTGCAGGTACAGTACACATTCATTCAATGAGTCATAGATTTTGTAATGTCACTTTTTGTGAAATTCAAATTCTCTTAATTCAAAGTTTTAATCCATTCCTATACAATTCGAATAATGAGATTTCCACTGTAATTTTTTAAAAAAAAAAGTGTAATGACACACTCTCTATATAAGTTTATAACATCCACAATACTAACATTTTCATGTAATGATGATCTAGTGAACACATCGTCTAGCCATGATCAGTTTTGTTTTGATTAAGAGTAAAAAAGGCATTCAATTACATAGTCTGAGATTGTACCCTCAAAGTAAATGTAGTTTCTTCCTAAGTAAAATTTTAAAGTGCACATTGCACAAAAGAGCTCTTATGTACTTCCAAAGGATATCTGTTTAAATTTATATGATAAAAGAAGAAAGTGATTTATATAATTATGACAGGCAATTCAGGAAAATCTGCTCTAATTTTTTTTTTTTGGAAACATCACTATTTAGAAAAGCTATTGCTATATATATTTAACATCCCCTCCAGAATTTGAATTAAATTCCAGAGTTCAACTTATATCTGACATTCATTAGTCAAGACTCTGATTTCTGCCTGATTTGCCTTGGCTGCCTATTGTGTCTTTCTGTCAGTCGATGCCTTTATAAGCTGGGACAAGGTTTTCTCACACAAACCTGAATCCATGATCATAGATAGCAACACTGACATTGGGTGCTCATCATAGGGCTGATTGAGACCCAAATCTTAACAGGATGCAACAATCAAGTCAAGAATAAATAAAAAGCAAAACAAAACAAATGGTGGGGAACAGGTGAGAAAGAGATAAGAAAAGCCAAGCTTGAAAAGCAGTTTTAACATAGCTAAGCGTAGATATAGTTGGAATTAGAGCATTCCATTATAAGCTTTAAAGGAGAAATGTTCCCTTTGGATAGCCAAGTGATCTTTTCCATAATAGTTTATCTTACAGCTTATTATCTACAGATATTTTTACCAGATTCTGAAAGAGGCTAGCGCACAAGAATCGGGTGTTAAGATGTTGCCAATGAAGGAACTCTTCAACACGTGCTTGCTTTTCCAAATTTTGTCGAGGATACCAGTGCTCATGTAAGTCATATTTTCCAATAAGATACTTTAAAATGCCAATGCTGTAAAAGAAAAAGTTTTTTTTAAAAGTGCGTTTGCATTTTTTTTCAATTGAAGCAGCAAATTTAGCGACAAAAGGCGAGCAAGCATTACACCGCCAACATGATGTGAACTTCAAAAAAGTGTAAACAAGGCCTACCAAATGCTGAATAAGCATAGCAGAGGGCAACCGGGTATTTGCATGATACCAGTGAAGATACTCTTCTACGCGTGCCTGCTTCTTTGGATTTTTGGCTGGAAACCAGTGATCTGAGAGACCTCTCTCTTGAATCATGTACTTCACTATAGCAATGCTAAAAAGTAAAATACAAAAGAACAAAGCCCACCTGTGTGTAGCAAACTTAATTTCAAGCTTAAAATGATTTTTTTAACAAAATACTGAAAGTTAAATGGTTTAAAAACTTATAATTCAATTTTAATACAACCTAACTCAATTTGATTTAAATTAAAAATTAGATAAGATTTGACATACTGTACATTAGAAGCGAATCATGGCTTTCTGTGTTTACATGTCCAATATATGAGATATTCATTGCAACTGCTTAAAATTTCTTTACTTTTTTTTTTACATTCATGAATTGTCTCTTTTTTTATAATGCTTCAGAAACAACTGATAACAGTTTAAGAAAATCGTAGAGACTTTTTGACCATCAGTATATTCTAAAACATACCGGTATTGCATGTATCAATAAAATGTACCATGTTACTGTTGCTATGAAGATAAATCACAGTTGATTAGATCTTGAGCCTTTAATTGTTCAAAAAACAGAAACATTCAATGAGTTTTGGAAAACAGTCCAGTAGAGGAAATGCTATATGAGAAAAATCATAAAATATAGGACAATATTGTTTGAGAGAGAAAAGTGACAGGAGAAAGAAATTGTCAGCAGGATATTTCTTTACCTCTCTGTCAGCTTGAAGCCATCATCATCAATAGCAGGTACTAATGAGAATGGATTGATTTTCTTATATTCCTCGCCAAAATGCTCACCTGAAATGAGAGGAAAAAAAACATTTTATTGTTTTCAATTCAACTTTTATTTATTATAATGATTCTAAAAGTGAAATCAAATATTAATCAAGAGTTGGCAAGCATTTAAAGCTTTTGATCCAACCATTAACAAATGCATTGTTTTGGTTAGGTCAACCACTAGCTGTGTCAAAACTATTACAAAGCCACTTGATAATTGCGAATTCCTTTAAGGTTTTCAACTTAAAGATTCATTGAAAAATTGCCTTGGTTATGAAGTCGGAACATGATACATGTATATTGCCTCATCAACAAACTATTACACCATGTTGATGTTAGCTATGATCCTTAGAACCCTGACAAAACCTCTTTTAAATGCGATTCTATTGTATGAACCTCACTGCTGTAAAGAGATTTTCAACTGACTGATGAATCACCAGTATTCTGCAACGTTAAGACTAATGAGCATTGTATTGTTGTGAGGCTCTGTTCCAATGTGTAGCATTAAATTCCAGAACTGAAATCTTATGTTCCATAATTTTTTTTTTCATAATTATTAACCATGTTGCAAACCCTCATGGATCTTTGTAACAAACTATTATAGATATAGAAGCTTTGAATTCATTTCAGAGAAAAACAAGAAGAGAACGACAGAGGGAGTGTGTGAGTTTGTGAGTGAAAAAGAGAGAGAGAGAGAGAGAGAGAGAGAGAGAGAGAGAGAGAGAGAGAGAGAGAGAGAGAGAGAGAGAGAGTCATAAAAGTAATGCCAAGTATCTCAATTCATAATCTAAATGCAATGGATGCAGCTGAGAATAGATTCCTAAAACTGACGAGAAATTTCGTCTGAAAAAGTTGTATTCCAATATTCAAGAGCAATAACCATACATTGTATTTATGCATACTTCATGCATAATTGATTTACTTCCCTTTTTTATTGCAGTCATTGTAAGTAGAAATCAGAGATAAAATCAAAAGAAATAGAGAAAATCTTAACCAATCTTTTATTGTTTCCACTTCTTTTGTTTTCAAAACATTAACTCTTTTCTCCTTATTTCTTTCCTCCTTTCATTGATTTTCTACTTCTTTTGCTAATCCTCTTCTATGTAAGCCCAGTATAATTTTGCAGTTGAAAGAGAAAGAACCATCACTTATTTCCAAACAATCTTATATTGAGGAAGGACTGTATGTGAATACCAGGACAGACCTGCTTTTTCCACCATCAGATAACCCTGCGAATAATTAAACTCAAAATTCCTTATTCAGTTATTGTCCGCCAATCCACCTTTCTAGTTGGCATTCCTTCAACCAATATCAGAGGTCCTCTCTAATAGTTGATAGTTTTTATTTTTCTTTTATATACATATATAACCCTGTGCTGACTGTTTGAGCAAGAAGTTGGCCCAGACAGGTTTATCTGTCATCAATACCCATTGTCTTACTGAGGTAAGAAGGACAAATTTTGTTTACAATCAGTCCCTTTGAAGTCTATGTGACAAACCTACAAATCACTGCAGACAAGTTGGGCTAAATGCGTCCAACTGAATTAAAGTAAGGTGAAAGAGGTATGTCACTCTATATGGCCAATGGTGATCAAAGGGCATCTGTCCACAAATTGGAGAGAATGAGGGACAGAGTGGCTTTTATTTAAAGAATAATTACGCAACAGCTGAATTGACGTATAGTTGAAATTTAATATTAAATCTGCAGTAGTGATAAAAGCAATTTTTTTTAATTCACAGTCTGATAATAATTTTTTTGCATAGTTGAAAGTATATTGATCGATGAAAACAGATTGTAATTCAATATTACTTCAATGGAAAGGTAAAATAATATGAATCAATAGAGAGAAGAGTTTAAGGATTTTGAGATGTTGACGGGTCCATAGTCACCTAATCATGCTTTACTGTAGTTGCAGCAGTGTTTTTAATCTTTTAGTTGCATACAACTTTTTACAAGGCAAAAGGAAAAAAAATACCACAAATTCAAAATATTAGAGGAAAATATGAGTTTAGATAATGTAAACATTTACTCTCTTTATTTTCAAAGTTAAAACTTGAATGAGCTCAATAAATATTATCTGACTTCCTGATTTTAGAAGCAATAAAGAATCAAATAAATTTTAAGAAAAAAAAATTTGTAGACCAATCTATTTTCAAATCAGCTGAAGAAAAATCACTAGGCAAAACCTTCAAAGGGTAAATATTGTTTGCTACGTTATATTTAATAATGATATAAAATTAACAACAGCTTATTCTGAGATGACTTGTTTTATTAAGCAAATTCTATGACTGATTTACAATTCATGACTAACTTTCATGGTTTAGACTGCTAGGAGCATGATTGTAGTTTTATTACTTAAACTTATTCAATTATTGTGTAACTTATTGCTCTAGAGGTCTTTGTTGATGACTGTTGGCAGTGTTGTCATGGGCCATCCTCGAAATTTGTCAACTTTAGGACCAAAGTATGCCTCGATAGCTTTGTTTACTGGAATGCCTATATCTCGCCTCATGATATGTCCGAACAGGAGCCACTGGCTTTCAAGGATGCTTAGTGAGATCAATTTTTCATTGCTCTTTTCATACAGAGATTTGTTTTTTTTATGCAACTTGTGCGATTGATTTACAGCTCATGACCTAAGCAGACGTGTCATAGAGATAATTAAAAAACCGAGTTGTGCATACAACCCTCGGCAGCTTTTAGAATTATCATAGTTATAGTATTTCAACTTATGTAACATTGCTAACAATGATAATAGTATAACAGTAAAAAGGCTTTACGTACTTGAAATCTATGCATTTTATTTTAAAACACTGATCTTATATCTACATCGTACAGACCTTTTCTAAGAGCCACGGGCTTTGCTTCAAATGGTACATTGTTTAACCGCAGGAACATGTACACTGCCCTGGACGGTTGAGACATTAGATCGTAGTAAACGCGCAATGGCATGGTCTTGGAAACCGGTCTTATATCAAAGACTGAACTAGATCTAGATCTAATTGGTATTTTCGAAAACTATCAAATATTTTCTTATTCTACACTTTGACTAGCAGGCCTGTGTCTACTGCTTTGCACCTGTACAGCTGTCCTACACTGTGAGAAGTCCGAGGTCGGAGGTTCTCATAAGGTCAAAGTTCTTTCTTCGGGGTCAGTCCAGAAAGCTTAGCAATCCAGTAAACCTAACAGTAATTGTAGATCTTGATTGTTTTGTTTTGTTTTGTTTTTCGTTTTTGTTTTTTTTTTTTGTTTGTTTTTGTTTTTGTTTTTGTTTTTTTATGTTGATTGTAAGTTTTTAGGGATTTTTTGTGTGGGTGGGGGTTAGGTAAAAGCTGATGGGTAATTTAATGAGGAAAAATTATTTACAAAGTTTCTTGTCACTGTGCTTTGATATTAGAAGTCTCTTTAAACATGATGAGGTACTAGGTAGAAACTTATACAGTACATTGTGTGCACAGTTTTCTTGGAATCGACTCAGTCGGCTGGGCATTCCCCTCACGCAAGTTTACCACAACAACAAAAAAATCCAATAATAGATCCACAATTTGCTCAATCGTGACATCTTCGTGTAGATTGTGAATA
>JAWDGP010000138.1:27500-34879 GCA_033675545.1 Elysia crispata | reverse complement strand
CTTTACAGTAAGTGTAAGAGTGAACTATATCATTTAGCTATCTGGAAGACTTAGGACAGTTGGATATCTTTTTTGTGTTGGTCTGTAGGCTGAGTATTCTGGGTACAATTCTGTCCCTACTATGCCCAAAGTTTAAAAGAAATACATAACTACAACTCAAACATGCAAACGTTTGTTCACTTCGGTGACTTGGCCTGTATTTTGGGACGCTGTTTATAGAGTTCTGTCTACTGTAACAAAGTGCGTCTGAAACATGACAGTGCTCTACCAAATTTAAACACAGCATCAGCATCTGATGGCTCAGTGGTTTAAAGCAACCTTGAAAAATGACATCAAGGATATTCGCTTATTAACCCAGCGCCCCACTACCAGCGAGAATAGATTATTACGGCACTGACCATTCCTAAAACGAGGCCCTGTCACCTCACATTATCAGTAGTCGCTTTAAGTAGATGTAGATCTAGTCACTGTGTCGTCTGCTGGTGGATTACCTAGCGGCTTTCTGCTCTGATCATAGATAAATCTAGTGCCATTATGAGTGTCGCTTTAAGGTTTTGTCGTTATCTGTACATGGTGATAACAAATGGCGACAGGAACTCTATCTAGGCTATCAAATCATACCACAACAGACTAAACTATGCAAAGAATATTGCTTCTGCAGAGTACGTTCGTATTAATTATTGGATAATTATAGAAGTTGGATCTATTAACAGTGAAATGTAACATCACTTTGTGGAACAGAAACTTAACATGAAACAACAACAACAACAAAAAAGAAATACTAACCTTAGTTCTGAATCTGAATAATTTTACATAAACCGTGTGAATAGTCTTCTAGGACATTTACACGTCTGCTTTGCGAGAGGCTGCAAAGAATTTTCATCGAGAGTTTTATCTTTCACGCCGTGGGCCATGAGAGGACAGATAACTATCAATTATCTCTGTCTTATCTTCAACTAAAAAAAGATATAGGAGATTACAGTCGGTGATTAAAAATTTTTTTATCAACTTGTCTGCCTTTTATATCGCTACTGTTGCAAATAAAGCCTTTGATATGTATCTGTGTGCGTGTTTTGATCGAGGTATAGACACGATAAACATTAAATAATATTGAAAAAATAACTTTCAATTACCACCGCTTCTCATCAAGTTCAAGGTGCTTTCAAATGCAACACTTTATGCGCTTTATCTGAGGTAAATAGTTTGGCCCTATAACGCTTGCTGCCATTTTCAATGCTCAACATCATTTTTATGAGACAAAGCGGCTTTCCAAGAAAGCAAGAGATTGAGATGGAGGCTAAGTGATGAAAAGTTCTAGCCTCTAGGACCAGTGTACAAGCTATAGTGACAAATCGGAGGTGCGACATTTTTGAAGTTCATATAATAAGTGTGATTCGACGGGCATTCCACTGGATAAAAAAAGTGCATTATTCTGTATTGAATTCAAAGACAATATGATTTGTTTTTTTGTTTTTTTTTTACTTCCTATGTGATTGATCGATTATTTCTTCGAAGCCAGGAGTCATTTTAATGTAAATCTTGACAAGATTTGGATCGCATTTTAGTATTTTTTGGCCCCTAATTCCACTTTAGGATAGCGAATTTCTGTCAAGTCAAGCATTTGCCTTGTTGGATGGGATGCAGATCTAACATCAAACAAACCATCTTGGAATCGAATGTGGTCCTATACTTGATTTACTATAAAACTATAGTGTCAGATCTGTGCTTTCTGTGGTGAGAAATTCAAATTTCATATATCAGTGATTCAGCAAGCATTTTGCCAGATAATTGTAAAGTATACCTCCTCGATAAATTCAAGATGTTTCTGCAAAATAAAATAATTTTGCACCATGTGCTCGATCATTATTTACGTGCAGCAAGGGGCCTTTTTTTAAAGTAAATCTAGACAAGTTTTGCCTTTTTGGTTAATTTTCATTAAATTATCCCAATAACCTTATTCGATGATAGCGGCTTTCCTACAGGCCAGGGATGGGGCGGGTTACGTACTAGGATACAGCACTGACATCAAGTGAACCACCTTGGACTCGAATCTGGTTCTCTTTGTTGTCAGCTCAATGCTCTACCGACAGAGCAATCTGGCGTCTTCAATAAAACTACATATACAGTTTGGGGATATTTACTGAGCGGAGATAGATATAATATATATATATATATATATATATATATATATAGAGAGAGAGAGAGAGAGAGAGAGAGAGAGAGAGATAGATAGATAGATAGATAGATAGATAGATAGATAGATAGAAAGAGAGACAGAGAGAGAGAGAGAGACAGATAGAGAGATAGAAAGAAGCTGAAATATATATAGACAGAGAGAGAGAGGGAGATAGATAGATAGATAGATAGATAGATTGAGAGAGAGAGAGAGAGAGAGAGAGAGAGAGAGAGAGAGAGAGAGAGAGAGAGAGAGAGAGAGAGAGAGAGAGAGAGAGAGAGAGACACGCATCTATCTATTCATGATTTTTTTTTTTATTTTTACCTTTTGTCTGTTTGCCTGAGTATATAAATATATATGTCGAGAAAAGATGTGTAATTTTATAAATCTGTATCTGCTTTTCTTAAACTTTCAGTTTATAATACTACATCTTTCTATCGCCGTAATTGTGCTCGATTCATATTAGAATTTCTAGTTGTTCCTTCTACCTTTTGACAACTAAAATGCCGCATTTTGGACACAATAAGAAGACTTTTTCATATATTTACTGTTAATTGGTGCTATACTCTAGCAAAAATAAATTTTTAGAAATTTAGAAGTTTACAAAGACTCTTTTTGCTTGTTTTTGGCTATGCTTAACCTTTTTGCCCTGTGTCTTTCTGATAAATGGTTTATTTCGCACTTTAATAAAAAAAAAAAAGCAAAAAAAAAAAAGCAAAAATTAAACTGAACTGATAAACTAATATTAAAACAATGCGCAAAGATTTATTTCACCTGTCTGCTACACTTTGTTTTTCCTGAGAATCCTAGTGAAGGATTGCACTCGATCCTATTGTCAAGAAAATGGAGATTACATCAATAGGAAACAAACCGGAAACGTCTAAAAAATATAAATTAAATTAAAAAAGAAAAAGAAAGAAAACAATAGCGAGTGTGATCATGAAATTTTTAATGCAAATTGACAAGCGGGAGCATTTTTTGTGGATCTTAGTATGCGTTTGCCATCTTGTTGAATGTGTCACGGAGATAGGCTTCACACGTTTCCCCTTATTTGTTAAGAGCTTTTTCAACCGTTTCCAAGTGGAATATACTGAACAATGAGCAGTCGTGGTTGAAATCCTACTTGGCACTTGAACCAAACGATAAAACGCTGAAATTTAAAATTAAAATTTGCCAATTTTTACGGGAATGTAGTATCAGAGAATAGGATTATGTTCTTTATTATTTGATTACAAAGAGAGAGAGAGAGAGAGAGAGAGAGAGAGAGAGAGAGAGAAAGAAAGAGAGAGAGAGAGAGAGGGGGGGGGGTGGGGTTGAAGAGAGAGAGAGAGGGGGGGGGGGTGGGGTTGAAGGATGGTGGACAGTTAGATAAATAGAGAGAGAAAGTGATGGTGGGATAAACAGTTAGATAAATAGAGAGAGAAAGTAGGAGAGAGAGAGAGGGAGAGAGAGACAGGGACAGAGAGAGAGAGAGAGAGAGAGACAGAAGGAGAGAGAGAGAGAGAGAGAGAGAGAGAGAGAGAGAGAGAGAGAGAGAGAGACAGACAGACAGACAGACAGACAGACAGACAGAGAGAGACAGAGAGAGAGAGACAGAGAGAGGGGTGGGGGTGGGAATAAACAGTTAGATAAATAGTTAAAGAGAAAGGAGAGAGAGTCGAGAGAGGGGATTGATAATTATTTGGATAGGGTAGATAGGCAGAGCTAGCAGAGAGATAGTTAGATAGACAGAGAGAGAAAGTGTGGGAGAGAGAGAGAGAGACAGAGAGAGCAGAGAGAGGGGAGGGGAGTGGGTGGGAGGGAGGGAATACATCAACGCGTACAATCTAAACAGAAGATGACGTTTAAAAAAATTTCCCCAATAATGCTCAATGAAATCGCTTTCAATCCACCGCTTTAACAATTAAACCTATTGGATTGTGCTTGTGATTTGCTTTAATTTTAATTTCGCCGAGCGTTTGTGCCCCCGTCTGTCTACGATTTGCCGGTATAACAAACATGTTGAACCTTTGGTCGAGACCTTTCATGTCAAAAGCTCATTTTAAAAAATTAAGAGAGAGAGAGAGAGAGAGAGAGAGAGAGAGAGAGAGAGAGAGAGAGAGAGAGAGAGAGAGAAAGAGAGAGAGATAGAGAGAGAGAGAGATTTTCGATACTGCAGCTTTGGTGGCCAATTTTTAACTTGCAATTTACGTTTTGGTCAAAATAAATGCTTCGGAAAACACCGATTCCTTTTATTGAATCCGAGCCGGTGAAAATAGTCAGAATTCGAGTACTTTGATATGATATCCGATTCAAAAGCTAAATTACCTCGTACTTTTTGCGTCACCTGTATTTTATAAGCCATAGTTGGCCATTACCCGCTCCTATTCGGTATCATTATTGGTTTTTTTTTCTCAGGATACCGTAGCGATAACTGTGTTCCACATAGGGATACAAAATATAGTTTAGTAAGAAGCTGATGGAGCTGAAAATACTGAGGCACAGTGATTGAGCTTTGACCTAGCCTATCTTTCGGTGGGGCCAGATTCCTTCTAACTCGTCCAGCGAGTGTCCTTCTTGATCGTTTGATTTTTAGATATTAACGTTATGATCCGCTATTTCTCATCAGATTGTAAAGAGTTCTGAAATCCCCTCGAAGCAAAAGTCTGGGCTCGTCTTATTCTTGGCTTAACGGAGCCTTAAAAGTCACGTGATTGTGCAGAGTACAGTAGTACTGCTCTGTGTCTTGGGGATAAACAGGAGTTCTCACCTTGTTACAGATACGAGTTCAGTAAAATAAAAACAACAATAACAACAGCAACAATATAACAATAACAACAGCAACAATATAACAATAACAACAGCAACAATATAACAATAACAACAGCAACAACAGTAACAATATAACAATAACAACAGCAACAATATAACAATAATAACAGCAGCAATATAACACAATGTAACAGCAACAATACAACAATAACAACAGCAACAAATATAACAATAACAATAAGATCAACAATAAGATCAATAATATAAATAACAACAAGAAGAACAATTGTAATATCAATAATAATAGCTGTAACAACAAGAACAATATCATAACAACAGTAACAACAACAATTTAATAATAATGTTAATAGCAACAACAACATCAACAACAACAACAAGCGGCAGCAGCACCACCACCACCACCACCAATAATATCAATACCAACAACTTTATATGCTAAAATTCTCGTAAATAGAGTATCATCTTCGTAATTCATCCTCCGCTATAATATATAGCAAAAAGTTGCTTCTCGACGTCTGCTTCAAATAATACAAAGACATTAATCTGAATATTTACTAATAAAGGGTTTGAATACTTCGGTTTTCTTTTTTTTCAATCAGCATAGGATTAAATAGTCCTCTGTCTCCGTCTTTTCCTTGTAAGTTTATCTTCCAAGGTTGTTTTGTCTACATGGCCAGAATAGTAGTGTTCTGTGTCCGTCTTTTCTTTTGTAAGATTATTTTTCAAGGGGGGTTATTTTGACCACATGGCCAGAATAATAGTGTTCTGTCTCCTTCTTTTCCTTTGTAAGTTTACCTTCCAAGGTTATGTTTTTGGCTACATGGCCAGAATAATTGTGTTCTGTCTCCTCTTTTCCTTTTTGTAAGTTTACCTTCCAAGGTTATTTTGACTACATGGCATAATAACCGTTCCCTAAAGTTTTTTTTATTCAAAAAATTACGATGTTCCTTTGTAGATCCGACTCAAATCGCCGCGTAGTTGATTTGTGCTACCAATCTTTTTACACTGATCTTTCTCCTTATTCAGTTCGGGCCCAACGGAAAAGAAAAATTAACATGGGAGCTTGTTTAAAATCGGTTTTAGTTAAAACCAATTCATACGTCATGAATCGAAAATAAAAGATCTTCGGTTTAGCCAAGTTGAACTGGGTTTATTTTTTTCGTTTGGAGAGTGATGAGGAGTTCCCGAAGAACAAATAATGAAATAAATAAAATCTGCGTGATATTTGAAAACAAATTAAGAAAATTTTAAAACTTTCAGTGAACAAGCCAACGTTGTTATAATTGTGAAGATTGTACCCACTTTATGCTACACCTAATTCCTAACAGCAACTTTTGTTTTGTCTTACCAAATCACGCACCCAGAGTATGTATATTTCTTCGTTTCCGGGTCAAGCAAAGGTCATTCTCTAAATATATACCCCCGCGGCTACAATAATATTGTGCTGTCGTTTCCGGTGACGCGCACTAACTACGGTAACCGCAGCCGGAAGGTTTGGTTAAGTCCAGGCATAATCGGCAGACTTACAGGAGGGTCTCGTGTGCTAGCACCGCACACGTTACGTCTACGATCCTGCCTTCGTGACCCTCCGACCTCGTAACCCGTGACTTGTGATGGTGACCCGATGTTATCTACATGCCAAGATCGGATCATGAAGCCAACTTCGACAATGGATATCTATCTCCACACCAAATCTGGCTTGTCTGGCAACTTTGACAAAACAGCATGCAGGTCTTCATTATTATTATTGCTCCCTTCTCACTTTACCCATATACCCCCCCCCACACACACACACACACACACATACAGACCTATTTTTTTTTCTAATTTTCCCCACCTTTTTTCCGCCAACGTATTACAGCCTGATAGTGACGCAAGGGATATTAAATAATCTAGAACTGCTGGCATTGATAACAGAGAAGCAAAACTTAGATCCAGTACCCTACCTTGAACTAGTAAAGACAATAGTCTCTTCCTAAGGAGCCTATATATATATATATATATATATATATATATATAATTATATAAATTAACAAAATACCTGAATCACTTACTATAGTCGTAACACCCTATAAGTGATCTGGACTTTTTCTCAGTTCATTTCATCTCCTTTAACCTTTAACTTGAGCACTTTTTCTGAATATATATATATATTATATACACACACCCACATACTTGACCCAATATAGCATGCGCCAAATATACTCCAAATGATCTACCTTGTGTAATTTCTTGAAAAAAATAAATCGTTTCTTTTTCTTTTTCCCAATAAGTTAATGCTGTTATCAAAGGAAACGATGGAGGAAAAATTAACCCTATCTAATTACGAGACGTCTAGATAAATTTGAAACAGTCACCAACTTAACTCAAGGACAATAAAATCAGCAAAAACAATTGTATTTAACATAGAAAACGTTTCGCATTTTATATT
>JAWDGP010000138.1:10000-22500 GCA_033675545.1 Elysia crispata | reverse complement strand
GGGGAATTAAAGGCGTTTGTTGTTTTCACAAAACGCACAAAAACATTTTAAAAATGTTTGTTTCGTTTCGTGTTCTAGGAGAATAGGAGACTCTTGATGACGTAGTGATTGTTTTGGACAAATCGTTGTGCACTAAACAAAGTTATGGTTCTTGGGTGTGTTTGAGTGCTCTTGATTTAGGAGTGGATTGAGGTGATAGCAGCAGTATAGGTTAGAGGTACAGTGTGGCAATAATAATTCTATTGTAGCGGTCGTTGGAGACAGTGAGGAGTGAAGTGGATTTCTAGGATATTATGGTGGTTGTTACTAATTTTTCTTATGGTTATCATCATCACCATCGTCATTTTCAATATTATTTCCATGTTAGGATAATAATAATAATAATAATAATAATAATAATAATAATAATAATAATAATAATAATAATAATAATAATAATAATAATGAGGATGATGATGATAATGATAATAAAAATAAAAATAATTCATATTATTATTATTATTATTATTATTATTATTATTATTATTATTATTATTATTATATTATTATTATTATTATTATTATTATTATTATTATTATTATTATTATTATCATCATCATCATCATCATCATCATCATCATCATCATCATCATCATCATCATCATCATCATCATCATCATCATCATCATTATTATTATTATTATTATTATTATTATTATTATTAATTATTTTTTTTTTTTTTTTTTTTTAATTATTTTTATCATCATCATCATCATTATTATTATAATAATTATTATTATTATTATTATTATTATTATTATTATTATTATTATTATTATTATTATTATTATTATTATTATTATTATTATTATCATTAATTCTTTTCCGTGGGCTGTTATTTTGTGTGTTATCAGAATACTTATGAAACAAATTAGTTATTACTTTAAATTATATTTCGTTCCATCACCTTCATCCTTTTTTTCTCTGCAAATACCATCGAAAATTTGAATTAGCTTATTAAAAACGTATTTGTATCAAAATTTAGAAAAAAAAATCGAAATATCCGTCCTTTACAAGCAGTAAACATCTTTAGTTTTATCAAGAAGCATAAATTAATTTTTGTGGAACTACTTTTTCTCGTAATATTTAACTAAGTTTGTATTTTCGAAATTAACTCCAACACCCCCACCCACACACACACACACATAAAAAACAGGAAACTTGCTTAAAACGGTTTTACTCTCAGTTCCAGTATCTGTTAAAATATATAAAATGATACTTTGCTTTTCTCTACTAGATTTTTTTTCAAAATGTATCCCTCACTTAAGAGAAGTAAAGCAGGATACTTCTATGAGACATTTAAGGACACACACAAAAATAATAAAAAAATTGCTTGTCAAAGACATGGGTTTTTGGAACTGCATACGGCAGGTCCTTTAATTTCCATAGCATCATTAGTAGCCTTCGTTTTCTAAAGAAGAATTAATAACGTGTATTTTTTAAAAACTATTATCTACTTTATTTATTACTTCTTTCTTAAACATTCTATTGCAAAATTTTCAACGGTTACTTTTTGTAATCGATGCTGTTAGTAGCTGCAACGCTCGCTTAGTTTGTAGGCGACAGTTGAAAGATCTTGTGATATACAAAAACAGGGGATTACAGAAGAAGAGTGCAAAATGCAAAATAGCTCAACACGCGAACAAAGCTTATTTTTTATGGTAACCGAAGCTGCATCGCAAGGCATTTCGTATTCTAGTCGTAATACATTAAATTATCGTTTCAACATCATCGAAGCATTCTTGCTATAAATCTTTTTTTTTTTCGAGCATTCATTTGCTTGATATCAAATGTTCATTTTATTTCTAGTTTATCCTAACAAAAATGTCACGATAACAGTTGTTGTTGTTGTTGTCGATCATTCAGATGGTAGCTTGGGTCTCTCTCGCAAAGGTGGCCGTTCTGCGCAGATCATCCAGGCATCCAAAGAGCTTATTCTGCAAGGATGTGGGCTGGCTCCAGAAGCGTTTTCTCAGGACTTTGTACAGTGGACATGTTCTGCTGTCATTGCTCCAGCTGCGCACGGGCACTGGTCTATACTGCCAATTTTGAATTTTGTGAACATGTAGTGGTTCATTCTGTTGTGACCTGTTCTTAGGCGGAAGATAAGTACCTGTTCTGATCTGTCTAATTCATAGTAAGGGTCACATTTATTGTATTTAGGGTGTTGGTCTGCCCACTTTCTTTGTTGATATTGTTTGATGATGTGTTTGGCTTCTTTATATGTCGTTGAGCTGCTCTGCTGGTCTTTTTTGGATCCTTCTTTAGCCAGCTTGTCTGCCGTTTCATTTCCCACTATGCCACAATGAGCCGGTATCCATTGAAGAACTGTCTCATGTGTTTCAGTGAGTGTGTAGAGTGTGCCAAAGAGGTAGTCCAGTTCCTTGTCTTTATTTGCATGGACTGCTTGTAGCACTGATTTAGTTAGGAAAACTACTTTTGAAGCTGTGTGTGGGCTTTCCAGTACACGTTTAGCGCCTTGAATGAGTGCCATTACCTCAGCGTTGTAATTGGAGGAGAAGTGTCCAGTTGGTGTTGAGATTTGTTCTTCTTCATCTTCAGGGTATTGTATGTCGACTCCTGCCCCTCCATTTCTTACAGCTTTGTCGGCAGATCCATCAGTGTATACACGAGTCCAGGTATCTCTTGGGAAGTGCTCTTGTATATATTCCAGAGTGAGCGCTTTCATTACAGGTCCACTTTGGTCTTCTTTGTAAAGAATGCCTGGGATTGTACAGCGGATTGTTGGCTTATGGTGCCCTCTCCATACTGGCTTTTCTAGGATGACTGGAATGGGAATTGGCTCTTGTCTCTCTAGTTCTGCGTCTTCCTTTTCAAGCAATATTGTTTGGTGTGTAAAACTACATCGCTTCAGTCGTTTTTTGTTCCTTTTGTTCATGCGTTCATGCATTGGGTGATCTGGGAGCCTTCTATACTTTGCAGCTTGACATAGAATTTTGGTGTCCCTTCTTGTTTCTATTGATTGCAGCCCAATTGTGGTCTCTAGTTCTTGAATGGGTGTTGATTTAATGGCTCCAGTGATGATACGAGCTGCTTGGTTTTGCACTTTTCTGGTTCTACTGAAGTTAGACTTGGCAGCGCTTCCCCATGCTGTTACTCCATACTCGAGGGTTGGCCTAACTCTTCCCACATATAGTTTCTTTAATATTTTTTCATCTGCGCCCCAATTTGTGGATGATATTTTCTTCATAAGGGTGAGTCGAGATTTAGCTTTTGATTCAGCTCTTCCTGTCTGAGTCTTCCAGGTAAGTCTTTTGTCAAAAGTGATTCTGAGATAGGTTGGGTTATCCTCCACTGGTAATCGTTGTCCGTTGATTGTCAGGTTAGCTGTTAATTTTTTTAGTGGAGAGGCTGAAAACTGTATGTGTAGTTTTAGTGGGGTTGATGGAGACAATCCATTTATTTGTCCATCTCTGAAGGGAATTGAGAGCTTCCTACATTCTGTAGTTAGCTGTAGGGAGGCTTTCTTCTGTACACCACAGAGCAAGATCGTCGGCATAAATGGCTCCTTTTACATGTTTGGGCAGATTTTGGATGATGTCATTGACATATATTAGGAAGAGTGTTGGGCTGAGAACGCCACCTTGAGGTACTCCTTCTTTTAGGGTTTTCTCTTTGCTAAGTTTTCCGTTTACTTGCACTCTAGCCTTCCTGTTGGTCAGGTACCCTGAAATCCATCGGTACATATTTCCTTGGATGCCACACTGTTTTAGTTTCAACGTTAGGCCATCTTTCCATACCTTATTAAAGGCTTTTTCAAGGTCAACCCAGACAGCTAGTGTATGTTTTTTTTCTTGAAACCCATCTTCTATATACTGTGCAATGTATGTGACATGGTCTTCTGTTGAATAGTATGGTCTGAAACCAGCCTGTTCTTGGCAGATGCGTTGGTTTCTTTCCAGGTACCATGTAAGCCTTGCATTTATCATCCGTTCCATAAGTTTTCCTACTGAACTGGTGAGGCTGATAGGTCTGTAGCTGCTAGCTTGCTTCTTATCTTTTCCTTTTTTATATATTGGGACCATGGATGCCTTTTTCCAAATTTGAGGGATTTTTCCTGACTTCCAGCTGTTGTTGAAGATGTTGAGGAGTTTACATTTTGCTTTGTCGCCTAGGTGGGTAAGCATAGCTGGGGTTACCTTATCTGGGCCTGGTGCTTTTGTGTCTGTTAGTGCTTTGAGAGCATTCTCGAGCTCTTCTAATAAAAAGGGCTGATTCATGCCCCTTTCAGGCGGTCCTTCTTTTTGTGTAGTTATCTGCATTTGAGACAGAACTTCTGCTTTTCTCTGTTTTGTGACATTAATATTGCTGACTTGCTCGTAATTGTCAACAAGTATATCTGCTGCTTGCTTCCCTGAGACAAGTTTTTGTTCATGTTCGAGACCAATGACCGGCGATCTTATGTCCTCGTTGTTGAGAGCTTTTGTGAGTTTCCATAGTTTATGTCCGTCTCTGTCTAAATTGAGTTCTTCTGTTCTTTTTATCCAGCTGTTTCTCGCTGCCTGTCTATACTCTCTTCTGTATCTTGCTGTAGCTGCTTTTAGGGATATATTGTTTTGTTCATTTGGGCTTTCTTCTGCTATTCGTCTAGTACTGGTGACTTCGTCTTCTAGAGCTTGAAGTTCTTCAGTCCAGTACGGTCTGTAATTTTTTCGTGCTCCACGTGCACGAGGTATAGTTTCTGCAGCAGCTTTGAGTAGGGCTTTGTTTAGTTTGCCATTTACTCGGTCAATGTTAGAGTCTTCTTTTAGGCTTTTTGTGTACTTTTCTGTGAGGCCCATGTATTTCTCCCAGTTTGCTTTTTTGTAATTCCATCTCGGGACAGCCTTGCTTTCTGGTGGCTTGAAGTGAAGGTTGATTGAGAGTTTAACTGGTCTGTGATCGCTTCCCCCGAGGGGGTCCAGTACTGTTCTGGTTAACTTGGGACTCAGGTCATCTGTTGCAAAAGCTAAGTCAGGTGTTGATGTGGTCATCCATCTTCTGGAGTAGAGTGTTGGTGTATCTTCAGGCATGTTTAGCAAGATCATGTTGTTGTCTATTTGCCAGTCTTCAACTTCATCTCCTCGAGTGTCGGTATCGTCATAGCCCCAACAGGTTGAGCGGCTGTTAAAATCTCCAAGAACCATACAGCTTTCTGCTGGTGTGTTGAGAGATTGAAGCTGTAATTCTTTATCTTGTGGGCAGTATAGATTATATATTGTGAGGTCCTGATTTGTGAGAGAAATTTGTACCCCTTGGATTTCACTCTGCTGGTTTGTTTCCACAATAAATTTGTTTTGTATTAGTAAGAGGGTGTTTTTGACTAGAATGAGTACTCCTCCTTTTGTCTACCTATTCTGTCATGTCTTAGTGTTTCATACCCCCGAATGTTGAATCGCCGGTCGGGGTTGAGATGAGTTTCTTGTATACAAGCAACATCAATATCTTCTGTTCTTAGTCTTTCAGTTAGGGGTATCTTTTTTGTGCTGATCCCCTCTGCATTCCACTGAAGAATGTTGACAGGTTTTGTTTTGTGGTCAGTAGTGTTTGCCCGCTGTCCCAAATACCCGACTCCACATATTGAGGTGCGCTGACCACCAGTCGCTGAGGGTGGGCCCCTTCGAGGCAGGGGGCCCGACGCTCTGCCTGCCTGGCAGATCCTCACAGGCAGAACACCATTACAAGAGATATTTATAGCTTCCATCATTCGAATGTGAGTGCGTCCCGTTGCCGTTTTGCGCACTTTGGCCCAACGAGTCCGACTTCGGCATGGCTTTTCTTGTCCGAGTGTCCCTCTCGTAGGAGATGTGTCGGTCAGGACTGAAGATGCTCTCCCGCACTGGTTTAGGGTTTTCCTTCCCTTGGATTGTGTTCCATATCTGGGGGGGAAGGGGGGGTGCGCCTTCATAGCCGTTGGATCTCTGATCGCTTCCGCCTATTCCGCCGCTTGGGTGTGTACTTGCGTTGGACCGTCTTTTTTGGTCTCTTCCACCAAGTCCGCTGGGACCAGCCTACATGGGAGGTAGACTGGCCCTTGGTTAGGGTTTTTCCTTTGGAGCCCTTACTCGCCAGATAGTCCTGTCATTAGGCTCATGCGACCATTTTTTAGAGATATGGGCACCACCCTCATATCCCAGCCGCGCCCTCGAGAACTATCGCCGTATGGTCCGCGACTGCTTATTGGCTATTCGCAGCTGGCCTTCATATCTGAAGGTCGTTCCACTATCCGCCACCTGTGGAGGCGCTGGGTCGGGGACGGTCGTCCCGTGCGATGAAGGAATGGCTCCTGCCAGTCCACCCAGACGATAACAGTAATTCCTTTCTGTTAACTCCATACCTTCATTTAAGAATTCGAGTCATCATAATGGCAAGATCTTTTCCCCGCTTCATAATACCGTGAAAAGTTTTGCTTCTAGATGTCTCCGAAAATATTTTTCAATCTAGAAGACGTGGAATTAGTAAATTTTCTAATAGAATTTCAAATTAAGTTTTAGAAACGTCGCGCCTAAGTTTCAAACAATGCAACGGAAAATGTTACCTTTGATCATCAAATGGGAGAGGGATGTCATTCCGTGAGTTGTAGTTTTAAACTTCGTGAAAGTTTTTTTTTCTTTTCTTTTTTTTAACTTCACATTCGCCGGGCACACGACTTTTCCGTCTTTAACCTGAAATTAAAGCATATTCGGCATTTTTCTTACAAAATTATTCTTGTTAAATCTAATGTCAGGAACATTTTTTTCTGAGATTATTTTAGAGGGCGCAGAATAGTTTCGAAGTTAAGTAGTTTTAACGAATCTCATAACTGAGTTTCATATTACCTAATTTTGACTTTGTATGAAATCAATGAAACAAAAAATATTCCTGGATAGGTTATAATTCTATACCGTTGCAAGGAAATAATATCGATTGGAATGGACAACGTGGAACATAAATAACTGGAAAAGTTTCAATCAAAATTCCTTAACGGACTTTCGTTGATACCTGTAGGTAAGAAGGAAATGGCGCAATGAAAAAAGATATAAATATGAAAACCAATCAGACTTCTACAGCCATGAATGGTGTCAAACAAACTAAATCTCGACCTGCTTCGGAAAAGGATGGCGTAAATGGCGGTAACAGTTTATCTGATAAAAGTAAGTTTTTACGCAACGGTCATCCGGAAAATGAACCTCACCAGATAAACGGACATTCTGATAACAGCCGTGATGCGGTGGAGGTGAAATCCTCGGAGCAGGCTGGGGTTCCGTTGGAGAATGGTCACAGAGAGCAGGAACCGATGGCTAAAACCAGGGCTAAAACAGCTCGTCCAAATGGGTTGAGAAAATCTGGAAAGATGACAAATGGCGGAGGAGGAGGAGGAGGAGGGGGCAGCGGTCACACTGACCCGGCTAAGAAACAAACCACGCAACAGGTGGTCAAGCCCTCGGGAAACAAACTTGAGCCTCTAGACCAGAAGGGCTCGGCCGGAATCACGCCAAGGTCTCGCGGAAGTGACGACAGCGACTCCGAACGCAAAGTCTCATTCCGGGAAAATCCACAAGACCCGGCCGACGGGTCGGCCGCCTCAATGCCACCGTCGGGGGAGGCTGGGGCGCCGGGCAGGGACAGACAGAACTCCCTCAGTAAAAAACGCAATGGGCAGTCGGTGTCCGAAAGGGAACGTCCCTGGCCAGCCACCGCACGGGATACGGTGGTCAACGACTTGACCAGAGAGAGCCCGCGCCACGAGGGCGCCGTCACCTGGAGGAAGGTGCCCAACGGCGACGCCATGATGGTTCCTCGCATCGGGTCACGTGACCAGGACGCCTGGAGCGAGAACAGCAGCTACGGTTACGTCAGATGTGACCAGGCTTACGAGCTCACTGGCCGGAAGTTCACTCGCAAGGCGGCCAGAGCAAATCTGGGGTATGTAAAAAATACGGGAACAATGGCTGATTCCGTACTTTCCTGATCTAGTCAACATGTATCTTTCCTCTCTTTTTTTTTTAGCCTTATATGGCTGTACATTTCCCACATAAATTGACAAGAGGTGCATTGCATTACGGGAATCCATGGAGAGGAGGGAGGGGGGGTTGTAATGAGACAATTATAGGTGTTTAAAACTATCTGAAAATAGTTAGGCGTTTTTAATATACTCAGCCAGCTGTTCCTACTCAGATAATATCTCTAGAGGTGAATGAACTTTTTTTTTCTTGTAATTAATAAGTTATTTATTTGCCTTTTTTTACTTATGGTGTACTTGGCTTTATTCGAAAATATTACATTACATTATATTTTACTTAAAATAGATCAGAACACAGAGACGCAGCATACGCATGTTTAAAAATTTATTTCATTAAAAAATAGATTTATGACTCTGCCTGTTTAGTTATGCATTACTTGTGCAAGCCTTCTTGCAATATTGAACTTGAAGTTATTTTCCCCCGAGAGGTTTCAAAACAGAAATGTATGTCAGCCTCAATCGAATCAAAGATGGACCAGAATGATAAAAACGGAAGAGACAGACAAAGAGATGGAGCAAAATAGATGGATATATTGAAGATAGGCAGGTTGAAAGCTAGAGAGAGAGAGAGAGAGAGAGAGAGAGAGAGAGAGAGAGAGAGAGAGAGAGAGAGGAATAGAAACAGAGAGAGATAGGAAGAAAGATATGTAGAAAGAAAGATAGAAAGAGAAATAAAAAGATAAACAGAGAGAAACTTAGAGAGAGAGAGGAAAGAGGAAAGAAAGAGAGAGAGAGAGAGAGAGAGAGAGAGAGAGAGAGAGAGAGAGAGAAAGAAGTCTTACAGATGAGAGTATTAGAGGTGTGAAAAATAAAATCGACGCGTTGGTTTGAATAAAGTGGGAAAGAACAACTGGTAGAGGAGGTTCAGTCTTCCAGACGATTGTCCAGGTTAAAAATAAATTAAAAAATGGAAGAAGTTTTACATCAGTATGAACGTCCGGTTTACGCTTGATGCTGCTATATGTCTGCCAGATTCTTTAGAGGTTTGCCCAGGTCTGACCTCCAAGATATCAATTTCAGTAATACACCGTGACAAACCAGTTTTTTAAGATAAGTTTCTAGTGGAATGCTATGGTGCACATTTTACTTCCTCTCCGCCACCCCTTTCCGTCCCAGGCAGGAGCATAAATTTTTTGATGCTTCTAAGATAGTGGTAAACTCAAATTAGGGCTGAGATTTCGAGTTAGAAGTGCAGTCATTGCCCGCAAAAATGAATCAACCGATTCCGCATATCAATTTCTTTTTTTTAATACTTTTTTCCATCTATGCAAATCTTTGGTTTTCAAATTTCTCGTCCTGATTCTTACTTTGCCTGTGATTTACTTCTATCTCTGTGGCTTTTACAATACCGAATAGAATCGTTATTATTTTGATCTCTTTTCGAATACTAATACCATAATTTGTTTTTCTAGATATCAAATTCGTTTATGAAATGAATTAGATCAATAATATGTTACGAACAATATTCTGAACGAAAGTGTTTTATAACCAACTGTCTTTGTTACGGCTTAAATAATAACATATACATTCTATTTAGATTGTACTTTTATCATTTGTATGATTCTTTGAAAGATAGAGAGATACAAGATACAAAGACCCACAATGCATTTCTTTGTCCTCAATATCTCACCACATAAAAACCTTACACAGTCATACAAAAGGAAAAACGAAAAAAAAAAAAAAATAAACTCCAAGTGAAAAAGATTTACATTGAAGCGACAGACGGATACTGTATCCCTAATGCCCTCCCCTCCTTCTCTTTTTCTCTTGTTTTTCTGTTTCCTTCTCGTCTCCTTCGTTCTTCCTTCCTCTATCACTTCTCTACTAGCCCAGCTCTACCCCTCAACTTTAATCCCAAACCGCTTTGTATGTATACAAATAACTTACACAAGAAGCTAAGCAAGGATATACACAAGCCTTCTTTGTATTCTCTAATTCTTATTTCTTCTTGCTTTTAAAGCTAGGCACCTCATACGGCCCTGTTGAGTCCTGTGTCCCTTAGATAGACTTTACCTGAAGCTTACAATGAAGATCTTTGTTTTTCTTGGCTACTGATCCACTGATTCTCGCCCCTTTTAAGCTTACCTCGCGTCTTCAAGTTCAAGTTAGGAAATGTAATTCGATCTGGCGAAAAAACTCAAGTCAGGGTTCTATTTTTTTCTATTTTCAATCACAGGGACAGGGTCCTTATTTAAAGGTATGAAATTTTAAAAGAAATTTTTAATGATATAGAAAAAAAATCCTCTGTATAAAATGCAACTCTCTTTCTTTGTTTCTCTTATGGATAATCTACTATTTTATGTACTAAAATTTTGAAGTTTGAATTTCTCAGATCAAATCTTATTACGTAAGGGGGGGGGGGGGAGATTAAGTCTGTAAATTCCCAGTTTCGGGAAGATATTTCTCAACTGTCATTATTCATCTATGTAAAAACATAAGATCTTGCAGGTGCAGCGGTTTGCAGCGCTTCGCGGGTTTTTTTTCTTATATGATACTGAGCAATTAAAAAGATCTATAAATTGATTAGAAATTTTATGAGATTAGCTTTTATTGCTTTGTTTCATTTTTTTTTTTTTTTTTTTTGCCATTCTTACAGTTTTGCCATTCTCTCTGATTGTCAGCTAATCAGAGGTCTTCATTGTACCTTGCGTTTGAAGAGTTATCATCTATAGCCCACCATTAAAACTTTTAACGATCATAATTAGAAAGTGAACGTGGTCAGCTATGAACTTACATGAAACAACGCATTTTTTGGGCACTTTTTGCTGAAAATCATGCCTTCCTAAAAAAAGGATCGTTCTTCAAAAGAATAGCATAATAATTTCAAAATTAGCTGGTTTCCCATATAATTATAGACGTAAAATAACTTTCTGACAATTTCGTAAGCCGAATAAGTTGTGTTTGGCATTTACTGCGCTGCATCATTTATTTCTCCAACAAAACTAATACCATTTTCTATTTCTAGATCTAAAGTCTAATAATAGATTATAACACCTTAAGTCACGGTAATAAAATATTTAGTTTGGCTTAGTTGTATCAATTCTATGGCCGCACATTAAATTAGGGTTGGACTTGTAGCTGTGGAATCGATAACTCGAATTATTTTCCTTCGAACCATCTGAAGAGAAAATATTTATGCAGATCTTTGTGAATTGAATGCTGGTCTTGACACACTCTGAAACTATCTTGCGATGATTGTAAAGTTATTTTACGATAGAACTAACCAGATAAAATGTGTCGAATCTTTACAACCCAATTTTCCTCACTCCAAATGCATGATTTTATGTTCCTTTTGTAAAGTTATTTCACAATATTATTGTTCTTAGAATCAACAAGAAAAGTATACTCATTTTTTTTCCCCTTGGCAAAAGCATTATCTTACGACCGTCGTACAGTTACTTCACAACTAGTCTTGTGATATCGGCTTTTTTTTTCCTTCTAGTTATCAGCAAGGGATATAACTTCAATTTAATCTACTAAGTTGGATTTGATATACTCTCTCTAACAACTATATAAATTGAGAAAAAGTCCTTTGTATTCCCAGTCAGTTGGATATGTCCGTTGTTTAACATTCGCTTATTTGTCGTGATCTATGAAGTATATCGTTCTTTATTTTACCTCAAGCTTCTTTTACTCTCTTTTTCCGCTTAGCATAGATTCTTCCAAACCACCTTTTCTGCTGGCATTGTCGACAAAAAATGTAATTGTCTTTATTTGATTATGCTTGCTATTTCAGTGTTATCTTATTTTATCCTTTTTTTTAGAATACCCTTCATCCCATTTTTCCTGTGTTTTGTGTCATCTTTCTTTTCTTCTTCTGAATCGCATTTGACTACTCTTGAACTTTGTTTTTTACATTAGTGATTTTCAAATGTGAAA
Organism: Elysia crispata; assembly: GCA_033675545.1. Lineage (NCBI taxonomy): Eukaryota > Metazoa > Mollusca > Gastropoda > Plakobranchidae > Elysia > Elysia crispata. The sequence goes on along the minus strand of JAWDGP010000138.1, from coordinate 10,579 downwards.
TTCCCTCAGCGTAGACGCTACCGCTTAATGTGCAAGTGAACTTAAAATACTGGTTTTCGCTCCAATCTATTATAATAGTTGTTATAAGAATTATTTCAATACGTCTAAAGATGGGGCAAAGCAGCTACTTTTTTTTTGCTAATCGCATCTCCTGTATTCTGATATTTTAAACTTTTTAATATAAAGTTTTGCATTGTACTATACGCTTTATCATATCCGTGAAATATTGACTGAGATAAAACAAAGGGCATAGAAAATTTTACAAAACCTTTGTAAGACTGGATCCTGATTCACCTTAAACTTCACTTCGATTTAAAAGTTAATTTGTTTGATCTGATCTAAATGAGACAAAAATGCAACCAAAAGCTTGAGGTAATTGCTTGTTTTTGTAGTTAAACGCCTGACTCAGGTTGGAACGATACAAATAACAAAAAAAGTAATTACCTAAACCCGAGCCTAGATCTACGCACTTAAAGCTGAATCAAACAGCTCGTTAAGCTGACATTGTAACGCGGAACCACCAATTAACAGTATGAATCTATCTATTCTTAGAGAACAAAAAAAATCTCTCATCTTTCG
>JAWDGP010000138.1:0-5000 GCA_033675545.1 Elysia crispata | reverse complement strand
TATATACATAAACATCATGTAAAAAAACTTCATAACTTTGGTGCTTATGACAATCATATTAACCATAATTATGATACTATTGCAATCTTGCTTTTAGGATAACTGAACAGAAGCCTTTCCCAGTGAAATCGGGATTTTCTTTTTCCAACTTATTACTGATGTTAAAAATAAGAGCAAAACTCGCTGAATATTTTCAATATAATGAAAAAATCGGACTCCATCAACACCAAATTATTTATTTGTCGCAGAAACTTTAAACTTGAAAGTTTTAGCTTTCATTGAAAATAGATTTTAAGTACTTAGGTGTTTTCCGAATAATGCTGAAAATAAGAAGGCAGTTTAAAGTTATATTATCCTTCATTCGACAAGGAAACAATAATTTGGAGCAGTTAAAGTTCTATGATTGCTTAGTTAATCCGATCATTACGAACGAAAAACAAATTCTTTGCGAATATATAATAATAGATCATTTGACGAAAATTGTACGAATACTTTTTGAGAGCGACCCAACATTGAAAAATAAGGCACCTTCTTCCATCTGACATCATCTAAGTTTTGTTGTCCCCGTTATAGCTGTGGGTCTGTGGTCTGTGGTCTCTCTTCTATACCGGAGACAAGAATAATAACCTGTTAAGATCTATGTGTCCTAACTTTTCTGAGGAATCTTATGAGTATTTACAGTGTGAATAATGAGCGCACAAAGAATTAACAAGCTCAATTGAACATAATCAATTAAGATAAACTAGACCTAGATTAGATCTAGTTTACCTATTATAAAGATCTAAATCTATTTTTTGTGGCCCTAATAGGTCCAAACAAAACAGCCCTATTTAACTTTATAAGCCCGGATAATGCTTGCACGGTAGCATGAAGGGCGGTTAATTCTTGGTTTCAGTGAGTAAACTTGGTGTCAAGAGCAGTTTAAGTCATATTGCTTGGTCGAGCTTCGGAATTTGAAGTCAAGTCATCTTCAACCCTAGCCAGTAAAACACTTTACACCATGATATTAGGTCAACAATATTTAAACTGGTTTATGTAATGCAAAAATATTGTATCCATATGTAGGTAATCACTGACGTTTGTTGCCATAGCCACAATGTGGATTGAAAATAAGTCAGAGAAAAATATATGTCAATAGTGCCATTGTTGTTGAGAATTTTGCAAACCATCTGCTGTTGTTTTTAAAGTGGGGCGAAGAAGTCCTGACAAGCATCTCGAGTAATGGCAATAATGTGGTACCATATTTTAAAAATGTAATATTGAGCATATTATTTTCTTATGATGGAGATGTGTTTCCTTCAGCATTAAAAAAACAAACACAAAAAAAAACCGGGATCAAAATATAGAGCAGTTAATTGTTTTGGTGAAAACAATCCGGAAATATAGTTTCAAGGAATTAAAGAGCCACCATTGTTCAGAGAAAGGCTCACCTTCTTTATCAATTTCCAACAAAGTTATTAATCAACTGCCACTTGTTCTCTTTCCTTCGAAGTGTTTTTATAAATGTTTTTTATCTGGAATCTGGATACGAGATTTTAACTTATCTGAGAGCAATACAAAGACCTAGATTTTGATCTGCAGGATATGAATCTAAAATTACAATAAAGCTGTAATTGAAACTGAAGATTATAGATAAAAAAAATGTATGTTGATTAATTTAATTTCGTTTGTTGTCTCTCTAGGTATAATTGAAGTAAATTATAAGGTAGATCTATAGATCTGCACAGTCTGTTGTCTCTCTAGGTATAATTAAAGTAAATTATAAAGTAGATTTATAGATCTACACAGTCTGTTGTCTCTCTAGGTATAATTGAAGTAAATTATAAAGTAGATTTATAGATCTACACAGTCTGTTGTCTCTCTAGGTATAATTGAAGTAAATTATAAAGTAGATCTATAGATCTACACAGTCTGTTGTCTCTCTAGGTATAATTGAAGTAAATTATAAAGTAGATCTATAGATCTACACAGTCTGTTGTCTCTCTAGGTATAATTGAAGTAAATTATAAAGTAGATCTATAGATCTACACAGTCTGTTGTCTCTCTAGGTATAATTGAAGTAAATTATAAAGTAGATCTATAGATCTACACAGTCTGTTGTCTCTCTAGGTATAATTGAAGTAAATTATAAAGTAGATCTATAGATCTACACAGTCTGTTGTCTCTCTAGGTATAATTGAAGTAAATTATAAAGTAGATCTATAGATCTACACAATCTGAAGTCTAGGCAAAACAGCTGAAACACTAACCTGAGAGGTAGCATGGCTAGTTGCTCATGAGGCTATCAATAGCCAACTTATTACTGGAGTCCTTGCATAAGCCAGGCACCCCATGATTCACCCTTTCCTCAAAACGGCGGACAGATTTCTTATTAAAGATATCCAAATAGATTTATCCAAAAGTAACAGGTCCATTCAAGCCTGAATGCAAAAAGAAGCGATTCTTCTATTAGATATATAATACAATTTGATAGATTTTTTTCTTATATCCATTAAGGGCATAGGCAACGATGTGATACCTAGATTACAGAAACAAATTAAATAATGAATCTGAATTACTCTTTCCAGGGAAGTCAAACCCAGCACATTTATGTCGGAACTGGAAAAGGAGAAAGGAGCAGCTCTGTTTCTACTACAGAAAGTTCCCCACATCATTCCGTTTAGTGAGGTGATTAATATAATTTATATATACATATTTTTTCGTTTATTGACTTTTTCAAGTAAGTTAAATGTATTCTTTTGTATTCTTTTATGTTGAAAAATATATATGCTCATAGGAGACAAAGGCCGAATACTCAACATCTTTTTTGTCTAAATCAGTATTCTCTAATCCTTGCAAATGCGATATTATCTTTTATTTTAAGGGTCTGTCTAACTTTTCCTGCTCAAATCTTGACTTTCTCCAGAGAGTAATTATTTTCAGGAAGAATGTGATCCGCGAGAAGGAGGCCTTGGACTTAACTGAGTCTGCATGCTCCTCACTACAGACAAGTCGCTTCTGTATCCACAACATCACCATCCACCGCAGTCGAATCATTGAGGTGAGCCTTTAGTTTTTGCACGAGTTAAACATTTGAAATTTATGGGTTAGAATATAAACTATGTGGTTTTTTGCCCCAGCCAAAATTATAGATGCTGTTTTCAACCACGACTTATACACATACATCACTTATGTAGGAAAATTGCTCATTGCCCTAGAAGGGTTAAGAGGAAGCTGCCTGGCATTGAGACCTATCCAATTTTGGATGGTTTTTTTTTTAAGATTTAAATCAGAAAATTATGTTTGTATTATTATTACAGGATTGAAGAAAAAAAAGGTATAGGTCAAGAAAAGGGCGCAATGTAAAACTTACTGCGAAGCCCATAATAATGTTTGAGAGTTTTTTTACAGTTTTTGTATTTATTGATTCTACTTCATATGGCAACAAAATACTTACAGTTTGCATTATTCAACCTTTTTTTTTTTTAAGGTCTAACATGAACAATCTAGATTTAAAACAATGGTTTGGATCTTATCTAGATTGATCAATGGACCTAATTTAGATAAGAAAAAACCCCACAAAATTATCTAAAATGAATTTAAGGCTTGGGAATAACACTGCTTTGATAGGGGTATAAATGTGAACTATTAGATGAATTGATGCCTCTTGCCTTTTATCCTTAACTCTTAAAGAAAATTATGATTGCCTAAAAAAAATGTTTTTTTTTATTCTTAGTCTATAAGGGTGAAAAATTATTGACGACAAACTTATGAATATATTGTGCCCTCTCCTTAATCTATACTTAGAGAAAGGCAGTTCTGACTGCAAAGGCATGTATGCATTTTGTGGCATCGAAATAAGAAAGTAAATAATGAGCTGAGAAGTGTCAAAGCTTTTAAATTCTTGCTTTAGACTAGATTTGGGGAAAAAAGCAAACATATGGGTCAAGTGAAAAGTAAATAATGAGTTTAAAAAAACATTCTAGGGTTATTAATCAACTTCTCATTATTTTCATTCCATAATTGTCTTCTTTTCTTTTTCGACCTGTCCTTTTGCAGGATGGCTACAGGCAGCTAGCACAGTTACCTGTACGAGCTTTAAAAGGTTGCATTCGTGTCAAGTTCATCAATGAAATGGTAACGAGACAGAATAGCTAATATTGCTCTGTGCATGTTTTATTGGTCTTCTTTAGTCCTCACCTGAAATCTCGTTTTTACAGAGTCTTTAAAGATTATTTTTGTCAGTTTTCAATTCCATCCTATGATTTAGAATTTCTTTTAATTGATTTTATTATATATATAGTTATAAGAATCAAATAGACCTATGACAGTTGCACACTAATATAATAAATATAATAACAATAATGATAAAAAAAAATAATAATAATTAAGAATTTTTTTATTATATTAAACTTCATATAGATGGCCTTATTGTTAACTTAGTCATTATGTCATACTATGTCAAAAGACGTGCCAAAGACAACATCTTTTATCATTAAATTTGTGTGGCCACCAATCCTGAAGAGTAGGATATCAGAATTTTTGAGGAGGAAAAGAGAATGCTTGTAAAAATTCATGAATTCCATTTTTGATAGAACAAATCAATATTGATTCATGAAATTTCTGATAATTTAGAGCAATTTCTACCAATGAGAATCTCAGAAAAAATGTGTCCTATTATACATCAACACCTTTGAGTATGATATAAGTGACACCAGACTCATTTGAAATGGGTGTGAAATAATTCATGAAGACTTTATTTGCAAAGGTGGGTTTTGAGCTTGTACCTCATTTAACATCAATCCATGTAGGCCTGGCAGACCTACATGAATTGGAAAGCAAATTGGCATAGAGAGAAAAAGGATTTGTCAAGATTTGATAAATCTGGAGAAGATAACTTGGCAAGTAATACAAATTTTATGCTTTGTCTATCTATGTGTGTTGTGTGTGCAAAGAAGGAGGGAATGGGGAGGGAGTATAGGAGCATCTATTGAGCTTGAACTTCTATGGTGTCTGCGTTT
>JAWDGP010000137.1:0-13089 GCA_033675545.1 Elysia crispata | reverse complement strand
CTAAACCTCACATACACAGACAGAACAAAGGTGGGTGTCAACACTGAATGTTGTGTTCATGTGTCTCCGTCTATAACTTGTAGAGGGAACTCAAACTTGATAACCTCTCAGACGACCTTCAAGGGTCACGTTTGTAGCAGCTCGGCACACCACAGGGAAGCAGTGACTCAAAAGCTGTCAAAAATATAAGGACTCAGAGAGTTTCGAATATCTGTGTAAAGGCCTTCTAAGAACCATTCAGAGAGAGATAGAGAGAAAGATAGAGACAGACAGACAGAGACAGAAATAGAAACAGAGAAAATAAGAGAGAGAGAGAGAGAGAGAGAGAGAGAGAGAGAGAGAGAGAGAGAGAGAGAGAGAGAGAGAGAGAGAGAGAGAGGCAGACAGAGAGAGAGAGAGAGAGAATGGAAGAGACAAAGAAATAGATTGAGAAAGCAAAGAGAAAGAGAGAGAGATAGAAAGAAAGAGGAGAGGAAGAGAGACAGAGTGACAGAGAGAGGGTGAGAGGAAGAGAGACAGGGAGAGAGAGAGAGAGAGATAGAGGGAGAAAGAGAGACAGAGAGAGAGAGAGAGAGAGAGACCAAGGCAAACAGAGTGAGAGACAGATAGACAGAAACAAAAAGAGTGACAGAAAGCAAGAAAGAGAGAGAGAAGACAGAAAAAAAGAATTTGGAGTGAAATATCTTATAATTATTTTAAGAAAGTGATTTATCTCTGGAATGAGAATTTCTCTTTTTGTGCAAAGCAGCATGACTGCAAGCCATGCTGTGCTTTTATCTATTTCAAATATACAACCCTCAAAACAGAATTCATATCTTGGAACTACAAGTTTTTCTTGGACTATGAACAAGCAATTAGCACTTACCAGCTTCTACGTTAGTGTTGCTTGGCTCTTGGATAATTACAAGCAAATAATCCAGAACAAACATGTTATACAAGTAAGAGGCGAGTTCCACACTTTCTTTTTTTCTTTTTTTTTTAAACTTGCTTTCTTGAAATCAAAGAAAGTACGAGAAAGAATCTTAGCATAACACAATAGCTACTCGAAGTAAACATCCTTAGCACCGTCAAACTTGCGCAAATCTCTCTATCAGCTGTCACAGGCAGTTACAACTTCTCTGAGTCCAGGCATTTTAGTAGTACACCCTTAACTGCCCTATGTTACTGGAGGAGATGAAAATGGCATATACCCAGATCAGGGGATGGCATTTATCCAAGTCAGGAGAATAACAGGAATGCTCTTAGGGTTATCGGTTGTTAAAAGGCAGCCAGAAAATCAGTCACCACTCTCATACCATGGACAGATGCCTTGGGTCAGCAATTCCCAAAATTTCCTTTTTTTTCCTGATGGCCATGTTGAATTTTTCTTCTAAGACATTTCTATAGCGGCCGACATCAATCACGATTCTAACAGGAGTAGAAACCTAACAAAGTAGCTGTAGCCACCATAATCTTTAGGGGTTGTAAATTTCAAATTTGGAAAACATCAGGATTTATCAGGACTGAAGCTGTGTTCCTGCAAACTGAAGATTCCTTCAGTGAGTGGGCAAAATCGTTCATTTCAGATTGCACATCCAATACTCCGCCATCCACTGACTAAAGCTGATAGATGGTTCTCCTCTCTTTATGCAGTGTCAGTTTTGGGAGAGGGTGAGAGAGAGAGAGGAAAGAGAAGAGAAGAGAGAGACAGAGAGAGAGAAAGAGGGAGGAGAGGAGAGGAGAAAAGAGAACAGAAGAGAGAGAGAGAGAGAGAGAGAGAGAGAGAGAGAGAGAGAGAGAGAGAGAGAGAGAGAGAGAGAGAGAGAGAGAGCTCTTTCCCATTTTCCATTTACCCAGTAAATTAAGGCTATCAAACAGTTAGGGACTTTCTTTTAATGACTTTGATATTTGATAAAGAAGAGAAAAATAACTCTGAATGCACCAGTATCAGCAATGCAGATTACTTACGACATATTACACAGTGAGCTGCCACGATCACAATCAGCAGGATAATGTTCACAGCCAAGATCACTGGAATCACCCACTTGTCAAAGCAGCGTGTACAGCCAGGTGTAGGCGTAGTTGCTGTTTTGAGGGAAAATAAAGAAAGGTAACGAAATCAGCAGGACAGATCCTGTTTTCTATACACATTGCTTTCACTGGTGATGATGGTAAATTACAACAAATTAATTCTTACAGAGTTTCAAGGCCTTAACGTATTGCTATTGTAATGTTTCAAAAATGTACTAAAATATCGAGGAAAAGTTTCAATTATATACAGATTTTTAAAGAGCTTCAGAGGCCTTTCTCAAATTCAAAGCATTTTGAAAGTACCCAATAAAAACCTATTATTGTAAAAGTATGAATTTTCCTAAGGCTTACCGTTACACAGAGCTAAATTCTTAGAACTGTATAAGGTGCCCAGCAACTGATTCTTAAATGTTTCCATTGATTGAGTGACCTGAAATTCTGTGAGATTTTGCTTTTCCGTTTTCTTTTCTTAGAAAATATTTTTTGGCCCATGTACAAAGATTTGAGGAGAAACCTTACAGCATGGATGATAAGCTAAAGCCACAAGAGTATAAAATGTGCACAGAAAGAGGGAGAATATCATTACAATCTTGAACCAAATTTCTCCTCTTACAGTATTAGAACAGTTGAGATTCACATCTTGACCGCCTAGTAGAGAAGTTAAGAGTTCTTAAATATATAAGCATAGCACAAGCAGATTCCAGCATATCAGACAAATCATAACTGGCTTCACTGACTGGTTAAAAAGTTTCAGAATCGCTTTACTGATTAAAGACAGTTAAAGACAGAATCTGCTGATTAGCTTCAGCACAGGCTTGAGAGAGAGAAACAAAGACCAGGCCTCCAAGCGTGGACAGAGTCAAGCAAGAGAAATAGTGAAAAAAATGGGATGGAAAAACCAGGATGAGACCATAGAGAAAAGAAGAGTCGGAAGGAGAGAGAAAGGGCAACAGGAGGAGGAGACAGGTTTTACATGAAACAGCTAAGTCCACCAATGGTAAGAGTTGATGGTCAGGTTGTCAAATATAACGGGAAATCTGTGGCAAGGACCATCATACGGCGAACGCTACCACACCGTCTAGTCACTTTTTTTTTTTTGGATAATAACATTATTGTGGTTATGACTAGGTGTGGATTACTATGTGCATAACCACATCTATCGTGCTGCATTTCTTTTTCGTTTAGAAATAAAGCAACAAATTTATCGAACAATACACACAGAAAGTGCAATTGAAGCATGAAAGCCGTTAACAAAAATATACATATCTGACAATGAAACTGGTGAGGAGTGGCGGGACAAGTGGATTACGGATGAGGCCGGAAAAACAGGGCGAGAGAGATGTGAGCCCAGATTTTTCCGCTTATAGAAAGCATAAAGAAAGGCTTGGAATTGGATAGCAAAAAGCCAGAAGTAATGGAACTCAGTCGAAATAATGGGTTTCTACAGATCAACATCTTTATCGATAGGAATAAACTCAAGCAAAGGGATCAATTCAAATACTTGGGCGCTTTAGTGTCAAGTGATGGATGCAACAACACTGAAATTACATCAAGAATAGCTCTTTAGCCTCGGCCCCGGTTTTTTAAAAATGTATTGGGTTACCCTGGTTTGCTAAAGTCTACGATGATTCTAAATCTAGTCAAAATAAAATCTCTATGACTCATGCTAGACACATTAAGAGTGGAAGTTAATAAAATGATTAAACTTCAATGTTTCTATGGTTCCTTATCGACAATTAGTGGACCTCGTCGATATCTTAGATAAAGCAGAATAGAAGTTCGAAACGCGTGCAAGAGAAGCAGATGTGGTGTTCAAATTCGCAACTGACGCCGAGGAAGAAAAGGCGACGATGACATTTGTTCTTAAGATACTGACGAATGCCTATACCGTGAACTTTCCTTTAATATAGGGGGAAGGGTTACAGCACAGGGAAAGCTTGGATAACAACGTAGGTCGTTCATATTACAGCAACACAAGGTTGGTATGGAGGGGAGGAGATGTAATAACAATGTTGTATAAACCTTCGGTGGTATCATCTTTTGTAGTTGAAGATATAGTTGTAGTTGTTGTGTCAGCAAGTGTTGTAACTATAAGAAAGAAAAACAGTAAATAAAATTAGCATTACTTAAGTCTAAAAATGTATCTAATCTAAGCCTATAAATCCTTGGATTTTAAAAGCACAAAATTCCTCTTCTCGTGCCATGCTACTGCTACTGCTACTACTACTACTATTATTATTATTTAGAGAAGCTGCCGTATCATTTTTAGGTGGTTCTATTCCCGTAAAATCCATTCGCTGTAAAATTATGACGTGAGACGTTCAATGTGAAAATATAGCCGGCCTACAAGTACTGTCCAAACTTGGTGTCGAGCAACTGCTCTAGATCCACGGTGGCTGTTGGTTTTGCTTTTGTTTTTCTTAAAATCATGGAATTCTTAGTGCCGACTTATTCCCTCGTATCAGCTGGTAACTTACATCTAAGAATGATTGGGGAAAAAAATAAATAAAAAGACGCACACTAGCACATTGTTCTATCTAGGTCGCGATGATATGAATAAAGAAATGGAAAAAAAATAAGTATGGATTATAATGATGGTTTGTGATGCATGCAGCAATAAGACAAAAAAAAACTGCTCAAACTTCTTAGAAACAATTATTCAATCCTAAGTCAAAGACACTTAGAAGCTGTAGATAAAAAAAAAAAGTTGAATGCTCATAGTGGAACCCAGTTAGCGGCCAAATCATTAGATTGGATTTGTGTCCAGCAGCCCCGATATCTAAAAAAAAAAATGAAAAATAAAACAAAACAAGAAAAGATAACACATTCAACAGGAAATAAAATGATTTAAATATAACAAATAACCCCAAAAAAAAATAAAAAAACAAGATCCTCCTATCCTTCAAAAAAAAACAAAAAAACAGGCAACTGCAAGCCGAAGGAGAGGAACGATGGAGACTGAGAGGGTAGGATAGGAAGAATAAAAGTAAGAAAGACAAATAAAAACACAAACTAGGATGGGGAACAGAGGGCGAGACAGAGAGACATGGCAAATGAAAAAAAGAGGTACCAATGGTGGGAGAGAAAACAATGTTGTTTAAGTTAGAGAGAATGAGGGGGGGAAAGGGAGAGTCAGGGAAAGAGAAAGCGAAAGAAAAACAAGCGAAATAAATAAAGAGAAAGAAGGGTGATTTAAAAATAATGATAAAAAAAAACATGTGAGAGAAAGACAAGATGATGAGAAAATGGAGAGGCACTAAGTAAGGGTTGAAGGGATAGAAAGAAAAGAAAGGAGAGAGAGAGAGAGAGAGAGAGAGAGAGAGAGAGAGAGAGAGAGAGAGAGAGAGAGAGAGAGAGAGAGAGAGAGTGTGTGTGTGTGTGTGTGTGTGTGTGCGTGTGTGCAAAAACGTAAAAGAAATGAGAAAGCAGAAATTCAGAAAAAGAACATGGAATGGTGGAGGCATGGAAAAAAATTTTCTAAACTGTGAATTTATTAATTTTCTTTGAATTGAAGAAAAACTAAACAACATCACAACAACAAATTATACCGGAAAAAAACGAATATGTGTACAGGTATTAGTGAATGATTCAAGAAAATAGTCGCAAGGACAAATTTAAAAAAAAAAAAGGTCATGAGTTTCATCAGAGAGGAGAAAGCACCAGATACACGGTACATGTTTATATGGAGAAGCGGGGAAACTTCCTGAACCAGGGGTAACCAAACAGTCTCTCCAGTTATTCAGGCCATGAGGAGCAATTTATAGGAGATATATTAATGTTTGTATGAAACCTAACTCCGCAAACAAGGCTTGTAGTGCCTCCGAACTACATATACGATAGAGTTATGACACTTAGTGGTACTTGTAGTACTAGTAAAACTTGAACCGGTAGTATTACTCATCCACTAATTTTCGGTAATATGTGACATTTTCTGTTAAAAAAGATGGCCAAGCAGTTCTCCGAACTAAATGCTTGTCAAGAAACAGAAACTGAAAACTGCAGTGACATTCTTCAATCAAAACCTCATGAGGCCGTCTGTCACAGGCCATGACAATCATGCTATCCACACCGCGTCATCAAAAAAATCCCAGGACTTCTCCACCAAGACCAAAGTAATAATTTCCAGGACCCTCCACATACAGTTTTCTTCTCCTTCAGTTTTGAATTTCTTTTTTAATTTGCTCAAATCTTTTAAAATTTTAAAATGTTCAGTGCAGAGCGTTCTTGGTTGGAACCCAATAACTTCCCGTCCAGCCTTCTTTTCTGTAAAATAGACATGTTATGACTGGGCTGTGTTGCAGAGGGACATATCATTAACTAATATAAGTTTTTCTGGGGTTTGAGGGCGTCTCTCTCTCTCTCTCTCTCTCTCTCTCTCTCTCTCTCTTTCTCTCTCTCTCTCTCTCTCTCTCTCTCTCTGTCTCTCTCAACGATCAAACTATGGAGTTGATAGTTTTTAAATCTAAACGCATGGACCACTGAGGAAACCGGCAAACCACTATTGTCGGCGGAGAATGACATCAGCAGGTACAGGGTACAGTTGGCAGCAAACAACTGGTACTGGTGTTACTGATGAAAGCATAAACAGTTCACAGCTGGAAACTGCTGATGTTGGTGAGAGCAGCTACAACTAACTGCAGGGAATCGTGATGGTGCTACTGGTGTGAGTATACAAAGTGATAGCAGGAAAGGGCTGATTACGCTACAGGAAAATGTGAATAGTGCTGACAACAGCAAGCAGTTGACAGCAGAAAATTGGTGATGGTGTTATTGTGATATTAGGTATAGTTGACAACAGGAAACTGGTGATGGTGGTGTTGTGACATTAGTTATAGTTGACAACAGGAAACTGGTGATGGTGTTGCTGTACCATTAGGTATAGTTGCCTACAGAAATCTGGTGATGGTGCTATGCATTATGCATAGTTGAATAATATAGGAAACTGAGGTGTTTTGAATAATATAGGCAACTGGAGTTGAATAATATAGGCAACTGAGTTGAATAATATAGACATTACAGTTGAATTACGCCATATAGACAACTGAGTTGAATAATATAGACAACTGAGTTGAATAATATAGACAACTGACAGTATGCATATAATACAGGAAACGGGTGATGCTGTTGAATAATATAGGCAACTGAGTTGAATAATATAGACAACTGAGTTGAATAATGATAGGACAACTCATAGAGTTGAATATAGACAACTGAGTTGAATAATATAGGCAACTGAGTTGAATAATATAGACAACTGAGTTGAATAATATAGACAACTGAGTTGAATAATATAGGCAACTGAGTTGAATAATATAGGCAACTGAGTGTTGGGAATAATATAGACAACTGAGTTGAATAATATAGGAAACTGAGTTGAATAATATAGACAACTGAGTAGAATAATATAGACAACTGAGTTGAATAATATAGGCAACTGAGTTGAATAATATAGACAACTGAGTTGAATAATATAGACAACTGAGTTGAATAAGGCAACTGGAGTTGAATAATATAGGCAACTGAGTTGAATAATATAGGCAACTGAGTTGAATAATATAGGGAACTGAGTTGAATAATATAGACAACTGAGTTGAATAATATAGGCAACTGAGTTGAATAATATAGACAACTGAGTAGTTGAATAATATAGACAACTGAGTTGAATAATAAGGGCAACTGAGTTGAATAATAAAGGCAACTGAGTTGAATAATATAGGCAACTGAGTTGAATAATATAGACAACTGAGTTGAATAATATAGGCAACTGAGTTGAATAATATAGACAACTGAGTTGAATAATGACACTAGGCAACTTTAGTTGAATAATAGGAACAATCTGATGTTGAATAATGTAATAGGGCAACTGGAGTTGAATAATTAGGCAACTGAGTTGAACTAATATAGGCAACTGGAGTTGAATAATATAGGGAACTGAGTTGAAGGCAATATAAAACTGGTTGAATAACCATGGGCAACTGAGTTGAACTATTATGAGCAACTGAGTGAGAATAGTAAAGTGCTACATGAGCTGAATAAGATTAGAGACAACTAGACAACTGATAGGCATCTGAGCCTGAATGATGCTATAGACAACTGGGTCAGAAACAGATGATGGCACTACTGCTGAGATAACAGAAAAAATAGGCAACTGAACTGTAGTCTTAGCTGGTGACATGTATAAGTAAGCACAGTTGACTACAGAGAGACTGATGATGAGAGTGTTGCAGAGTACAGCACTGAGAGATTCAGAGATATACCTGTACTCAGTACTTGTAGCAAATCACTAGACGTCCAGAGAGAGAGAGAGAGAGCAGTGCAGAGAGAGAGAGACACTCATCATGTATGAGAGAGAGGGAAGGCCTTAATCTTACCCACCTTAAGGTTCGTAGAGAGATAGCAGTACATGTATTGCTAGCTTTACTGCTCTCTCTACCACTCTCCCTACCCCCTCCCCTCTCTCTGTCTCTGTCTCTCTGTCTGTCTGTCTCTCTCTCTCTCTCTCTCTCTCTCTCTCTCTCTCTCTCTCTCTCTCTCTCTCTGTGGGGTAAGAGCACTTAGTTTTTATATTCACCCTAAGAATACAGTCTTGAGTGTTTTTTACTGCTATCTCCAGCAGTACCATCACCTGTTTCTGATCGTGCTCTGATCATGTGCTCTTTTCAACAGGCCAGTCACCAATTGTCTCTACTCTTGCCTTTACATATAGCACTTGGTACTGGTATACACTAGCATTGAGCAATACCCCCCCCCATGATTATATTGCAATCAACTGGCCCCTGTCTCAGCAACACCATCACTAGTTGCCTATATGATTCAACTCAGTTACCTATATTACTCAACTATGCCTAATGTCACAACAACACCATCACCAATTTCCTGTAGTCAACTAAACCTCATGTCACAGTAACACCATCACCAGTTTCCTGTAGTCAACTATGCATAATGTCACAGTACAACACCATATATATATATATACATATATATATATACTTATTTTTTTTTTTTTATATTTCAGAGAATTTCCAACTTCAAAGAGTGCGAAAAACTTCAAGATTTACATTGTAAAAATAACTTGCTTGTAATACATAGATTTGGATTTGAGTTTTTACTATTCAAATTTTGCCAAAATTTTGTTTTCGAAGTGAACTGCAGTGGAACTGTCCTGAGATTGAGAACGTGCAAATTGTTTAAGGAAAAAAAATGGTGTTATAGAGAAGATGTTTATTGAGAACCTGTTTAGTGTTCAGAGCAAAAAAAGGCGAGTGTTATTGATGTTAATTGTTATAATCCGAGCAGAGGATTAATATCTTTTAAGGTCCAATATCAGGGATTCCACTGTAAACATATTAGACGATCGAACGCTAAGGTTTTACCTTGCGAGTTCTACGTTAACTAAAATCACAATATCTGAAACCCAGTGGGATAGAGTGGACAGAATGATTGACTGCTGTTCTAACCAGAGGAATAAAACAAAGACTATTGAGCATCACATCGACTGACAAGCAGAATGAATACAATTCATTTATTAAGTACTTATCAATTAAGTTGTTCAGGATATTCTATTGAACTTGGTGGTGGGGAGGGCAAACATTAGTTATGGTTGGTTTTGGAAGCTACAGTACGCGTCTCATTGTCTGGCACCATGCCAAAAGTTTTATTTCTTAAATCAGTTACTCATATCGTCCTGAGGGAATTGCAATTGTTGTCAGTATCAGCAACCAACACTTCATAATGCCTATGCGTGAAATGATTTATAATAATTTAGGTACGTTTAGATATTTTGAGGCAATTTTCAAGAATCCTCACTCTTCTTAGATGTATCAGGAGAACTGGATCTCTTCAGGACCAAAACACTTCCTAAATCACAGGCTCAAGTAACAGTAGTATAAAAGTTGTGCCGGTAGCTCCTGTATGTTAAAAAGACAAAAGCTGCTTTCTGCTGTGTAAAGTTGAAAAAGAATTCTGGAAACTGATTTTTTTTCGTCTAGTGGAAGAACAAGACTGATCTTTAGGAATTTTCCTAATAAAAAATATAAAGTCCCATAATCAGGAAAACAACGGTTTACCTGACGCTCTCTTCCCGTTTCATTTGTTAGATTTTTTATTCTATTTGGAGTTGGACTGGGCTTGGGGGTTAGACAACTCCACTGTCATATTGTTGGTATTATGTTAAGTTACCCTAAAATTGCTTGTCTCTAATTCACCTTACGTGGCTACTCTACTGAGGTCCACTACTAGACTCGATAAGTTCAGTTTGACGTCACTTATGTTTCCAATGGTTTCTGAACTCATACATAGATAATCTTCGAGAAAAGAGACATACAGAAAGATTGAGCTCATGGCCTAAATTACAGGAATGACGTAAAACTGAGAAAGGTCAAAGATGAGAACCAAGTTTAAAACTTTCATGGCCTACAGCTGAAGCAATGTTTGGTGCGCTCGTCGTCGGGACTGTAAGGTCAAGTGAACAAAAAAAAAAGGAAACATTAAAAGGACAAAAAATCTGTAGAAAGTGACGCAAAGAAAAAGCAGACAAAACCTTCCATGCTTCTCTCGATCAAGGAAGCTCTTCCACATGACCGGCCATCTCCTTCCTAATTTTCTCACTTGTTTTGACATTCAATAGTGTTTTCTCATCTTCTCTTGATCATAATCATTCATTTAAAATTTGAATATTTGAGCTCATGTCAACTTTTAATGATGGTGGAACTTTAAAAAAAAAAAACCTGCGAATGACTTAAAGAGTTTATTTCTTTTTAATTGTGATTTCTCTCGGTGTAAACTGAATTCAAACCACAGAAATGCTTTATATTTACCGATTCATTCCTCGATTTTGATGTGTGAGCAAAACTATTATCAACTATCATAACTTAAACATGTAAATAATTGCCACTCCCCTCTTTACGAAAAAAAAAAAAAAAGGAATTTAGCATCAGTTTGGTAAGTGGAAAAATCATGTCACAGGAAACCAGGTGGGGACCACAACAAAACATACACAGTTTGCTTAATGTAAGGTAGAGGGAGAAGTGGGCGAGGGTACTGATTTCAACTGCTTGATAGAATCTGTGTGGTTTAAGTGAAATAGAAAATATCTGTGAAGACATAATTATATGGATATTACTCAAAAATCACAGGGCTTAAATTTTGAATTATTTGACATAGGCAAACAAAAACGCTTTCCAACTTGGCATTATTTTTTAGGGTAGCAATCAAGCTAACGTATTAATTAAGATTTCAAACTACTTCGTGGAAAACAAAATGTCACATATTACATTTTAAGGATAAAAAGATTTTTAGAAAAATAAAAGAAGGGGCAAAGGAAGAATATTAATTTTCTTTGTACAACAAATAGATCTGAGGCTTTTTCGCATACCAAATTAAGTCCCCATGTGGCAAGAGTAAATAAAAAAGCTGAGGCCCTAAGCTCACTATCCAGTTGTGTGAAGGTTAAAAAGGCAAAGAGGATCCCTGCAGATATCAGGATGGATGCTTTAACCCCTCAGCAGCTTCTAACAACGGCAACAAAAACTTCAAGAAGAACAAGAAGATATAGTGCTTTGTATCACAGAACAGTACTTGGATCCCAAAAAAATTGAGAGACCTGACTCTTTTTTATTTATCTTGAGTGAAGTATAAAAAAAAATCTTAAAATCTACTTTAACTGAGTGCAGGTACAATTTAAAAAGAAGGGAAAGTAAATTAAATAAATGGACCATACAAGTACAATTTGGGAAAAAAAAAACAAAAAAAAAAACGGGAAACAAAGAAAGAAGACTGTGACTGTGAGGGGTTAAAAGCTTTTCAAACAAATGCAAGAGTAAAGATGAAGAATATATTTACACAAAAAGATGCAAAGAAGCGCCGATATTTTCGATTAGCAACACAGCAGTGATATAGAATTTTATGCAAAAGCAAGCTGATATATACTTCTATGGTTGAGAGTTACAAACAAATTTAAAACATCGAAAGTCCATAAAGAGAAAGGTAAAAATAGACATCACTTTCAAACAAGGGATTCCTAGATGATTCTCTTCATTTCCCTCATGTCATGGCAAATATTCAATCATATATCAACAAACATAAACGATACAGCCAAGTCTGAAACAAGTTAATACATTGGTACTGTAAAGTATCATAAATACAAGATGAACTTTCTTCCTCATTGACAGTTAATCTGAAAAATCTGCTTGATCTTTTTTTAAACATCTGGGCCATACCTTTAGAATCGCAAAAAATTGACTTTAAAAGAGAATACCTTACACTCAAGTGGCAAATGACAAAAGCAAAAAAATCAAGTAGGAGAATGTTTTACACAATGATAAATGTGTAAAAGTTTTTTGTATTTTCACTCTTTCGTTTTACTCATTATTTCCACTTTATTGTTAACTTTGTTATAAGCATAAAGCACATTCACAACCACCATGCCCACTTATTAGGCTTTTGTTAATTTCCAGCAATAGATTCAGATTGTATCTTTCAATTGACTGTGTTCAAAGGTTCAATAAAGGTTCTGAAATCCAGTTAAACGTATGGATGAGGAGTAAATCTTCCTGGTTTCCTAAAGCAACATTTCCCTGTTAAGTTTGGGCAACGTTTAAAAAGGTCTCTAAGATATTGGTGTGATTTAGATTTTCCCAAATGTAAGTAATTTTTAAGAAACTGTCAAATGACATTTCCGTCTCATAGAACCTTGCTAAATAAAAGCACAAGATTATGAGAAATCTCTGCCCGTTAAGCATGGCTTAGTGCTCTAACTCACGCTCTGGTTTTATAGTAGTACTAGAAACTGGCTCAACTGTGGAAGTGAAATCAATTGATTATACTGAAGTCCTTCATGTGAGAACACTATTAAAGACAGAGGGTGAGAGGAAGCTTCAGGGGATGAGAGTCACAGTGAGAGAGAGAGAGAGAGAGAGAGAGAGAGAGAGAGAGAGAGAGAGAGAGAGAGAGAGAGAGACAGACAGAGAGACAGAGACAGACAGACAAAGAGACAGAGAGAAGAGAGACAGAGAGACGGGGGGGGGGGGGGGGGGAGAGAGAGAGAGAAGGAGAAAGAAGGTGGGTGAGATACGGTGGATT